>VZTQ01003821.1:51410-133269 GCA_013400755.1 Pelecanoides urinatrix | reverse complement strand
GTTTAGATTGGACATTAGGAAGAAATTCTTTACTGAAAGAGTGGTCAGGCCTTGGAAGAGTCTGCCCAGGGAAGTGGTGGAGTCCCCATCCCTGGAGATATTTAAAAGACGTGTAGATGAGGCGCTCAGGGACATGGTTTAGTGGGCATGGGGGTGTTGACGGTTGTACTCGATGATCTTAGAGGTCTTTTCCAACCTTAGTGATTCTATGATTCTATGATTCTATGTCACCACTCACGCCTGCACCCTAGCAGGGTTATGAGAGCTGGGGGTGGGGGGGGGAGCGGGGAGTGATGACATGGTTTCTGCAGTGCAGGGAGCTCATGTAATTTGTAAAACTGCATACATGTGTGATTAAATGATATGGTATCCATGTCTACTTAGTCTCCACACTGTCATTTGGTCTTGAACCGTGACAGAGGTGGCAGGGGTGTGTGTCTCCTCCTGTCAGCAGTGCTTTGTGATGCTGCAGCAGAGTACAGCTGTAAAGCTTTTACCACTTTCCACTTTTACTCATTATTAACATTTTTGGGTCTAGTTACAGATTAAAAACAAATCATTATGTTAATGACATGACTGCCTTGTCTGAAGAGTTGGTGAAGCTGAATGGCGATTTTAGTCTCTTCCACTCTTTGTTCAAAATTTATTCCAGTGCCCTGAATTTTACCAGATAAGCACCAGCTTGCATTGGGATCCCTCCAAAGGCAAATGTCAGAAATAAAACTCTCAAAGCATTATGCAACCAGATCTAAAATCTCGAACCAGACAGCTTGAACTAGGCACCCAGCATTTGCCTGAATTCAGGCCAGGTGAATCCATCCTTGCTTAGATGCCTCAGTTGATTACCTAAAAGTGGGTGGAAGCAATCTGAAACTTGATATCAATGAAACTATTTAAAAAAAAAAGAGTTATTTTCAATAACCTAGTGATATTAAAAGATTATTCTGTCACCACAGAGCTTTCCTCTCCCTATGTCTCTATTGTGAATTTAGAACAAAGACCACCATACAACTCCAACAAGAAATCCCAAGGAGCTCTTAAGAATACAAAGTGGAGATCAGACCATGGGTTGGGTGCAACTTAGTGGGGCCCATGGCTGGGCAGGGCAGGGCTGTGGTGAAGCCGGAGACTGGCATGCCTTCATCATTGCTGAGGCAGGGACTCATGGACCTGGGCTGAGCTGAAATGGGGTTCCTGGGCCAATGGGCAGGGTTTGGGGGGAGGCCCAGGCGAAGGGCATAACTAGTCAGCACCAGTGAGGCCCATGAGAGCACTCAGGGCCCTGATAATTTTTGTTAATGAAAGTTGTACTTGCAGAGCAAATACGGGATGATAGCCATGGAGAGGAACCTTAAACTAAGTTTCAGGGTGTGATCTTCATTGCACTGATTTTGTCTTATGCTTGTTTTCCCAAATGCATTTCGTCATTTCACACTGGAATAGTACAATAAAAGAACTTACATGTGTGACATTTTGTCTCTTGATACAGCTGCTTGAAAGTCTTTTTAAACTGCTTCCAGCTCAAAGCTTCAATGTGGGGGCAGAGTATTTAGCAGCTTCATCTGTAGCAGGGTTTTTTTTTTCTGAGAATGGCAACAAGGTTAGTAATGGAAGAGTTTTGTTGTTTGTTTTGTTTTTTTTTCCTGTTGTTGCTGCTTTTATTATTTTTTCCATAGCACTTTATTCACTGACATTCATGTTGCTGTTAATGCTTCAGCAGAACTCAGAAGCATTCTTTGTAGTGCCAAAGCTGTCAAAGGAAGGTTAGCACTTCAGTGGAAACACAGCAGAAACATGGACAACCCAGAGATGATTTTCACAACATTGAAATAGTTAAACAGTGATCATAACGGCATGCCAATACAAAATATAAATGGCTTACAGATTTGTGCTGAGTGCCTATTTATCAAGGAAGTCTGTCGGTAGAGGTAAGGATATGTGTGCCCACAGAACCTCTACTTTCCAATTTAATTCTATTGATTAATAGGCTTATCTACTTCTTTATTACCTGGAGGCATTAGATAATAACAGAGCAGAGTAGGAAACTGTAGCCCCATCCATGTATTGTGCTTCTTATTGTATCTTCAAGAAAGAACATGTGTCAAAATCAATACAGGAAGCAAAATGCCACCAGAAAAACTCTGGGAGTAATTGTGCTTGAAGCAATAATAATTCTTTCTGTAACTTTGAGGAGTAGAGAGGAAAAGTGGTTATCATGCCCTATTTGCTAAAAATTGTCATTTTAGTCTTTACCCAATAAGTTTTGAAAGCTCACAGAGGTAGGGTGTGTTTATGGAGCTAACACTTTGCAGAAACCAGTGACAATTCCAGAAGATACTTGGAATTTAGAAATCTCTTGGCCAAGAAAAATCAAACATTCACATTTTGCCTGATCCTGATTTAATGAAACAAGATGTTTAGAAAAACCTTTTTCTCTCTCACAGTCAGAGCAAGGACAGTTGTACCCAAAAGCTTTAAGGGAAACACAAAACTACATAACTCCTGTGAGTAGATGGCACATCAGGTATTCCATAATGCCAGCTTCTTTAAAGTGAAATATTTTAATTTCTATTTGAAGCTAAATGAACCACAGAAAATAATACAATTGAAAACACATCAAAATAAAATACAGAATGGATTTTGCCTGCAAGCAGCACACAGCTCACTCTATATTCTAAATTTTGCCCCCAAAAGAAACTAGTTATCATTACATTCTATAGCCATGACAACAGCTTTGTTGTTATTTTTTATTAATTCATTCACCTGCTCAGGTTAAGGCATGTTACGAGTTAATCCACAGAGAACCAGAGCTTCCCCATTCTATTGTTATGACAGACAAGGTTTTAAGACAATAAAACTCAGGGTATAGATTTCTCATCTGCAGAATGAATAGGTAAGAATATGTGAACTCTGAACTACGTCTTATGGTGCTGAAAAGTTGCAGCTTCAATTACTTTTTAGATTTTTTAATAATAGTTACTATAGATTAGTATCTTCTCAGAAGATTTTAAGACTTTCAAGAATGTTTTTGGAAAAAATCCAAACAAATAGAAAACTCTTCACCCACTAAAAAAGCCTCTGGCATTTGATCTTCAGAGCGCCAGTAAATCTTCAGTCATTTAAGAAATTCAAGACCCTTCCAAGGTGTGGTTCACCTCATTCTAAAACAGAATCTGAAATACAGCTGATGAATGGCACCTTAGTGGTTCCTATTTCTCCTCTTTGACTATGAAAGGGCAGCTGATGGTGACTTTGACAGTAAACTTTAGACCTCTACAATGAGTTTAATACCATCCAAGGAGATTCATTCTTTGCCAATAACACATACAATCATGGTTGTGTCACATTCATCCTTTTTGGTGAAACAACCTAGACTTAAAATGCTGAGTCCATGAAATGAGACCAACAATCAGGTATCCAAACCTCCATTTTACACATTATTTGTAATATAACACTGACAATAGGAAAAACTAGGGTTTAAAAAGGAGCAACAGAGTTGGTCTGTATTCCTCCTGTGGATTGGTTTTGAGATTTGTGGGACCATACAAAGAAGAAAATATATGTAACAGCATATTAACCAGTAAGAAAAGTATCCACTTGAAAAGGCTGTTGTCATCTGTTCCAGATAGAACTTAAGCATTTGCATTAAACATTCATAGTATAAAATGCAAACAGACATCACAGTGAGCTGTCTGCCTTAAGATATCCACCATAGCCTTTAAAGTTCACTTTTATTTTTTGTAGTTGTGGTAGGTTTTCTTGATCATCTTCTATTTTGCTAGCATCCCTTTTAAAATCTAGACTGTAACACTATAAATATTCTAGCACGTGTCTCAGAGCACTGGCTTTCAGTATAAAATATATTTTGTTTTGGCATGGGTTACACAGGAAGTAAGTGTAGACATCTTCCTAGTTAACCCCAAAACAAAGTTTTCACTTTCTCTAACCACCTTCTATATCTTGCAGCTCAACATTAAGTGCCCCATTGTCTACCTGGTCTCTCTTGGCCTTCCCACACAAAACTGCCCTTTCTCTGAATCGTCTCTGCTAAATTTCTTCTCTACTGCCAGAATTGCTTCAGCGTTGTTAACTTACGCACATGCCATTTGGCACTCAGCAAGATCTATCAGAATTTCCAATTTATTGGATGCCCTCTATTCTCCACTTGGCTCCCTCTCCTCAAATAATACCATGTTTCCATTTATAATCATATAGCCACAATGCAGAACAGCCTGACAAGAGCTTATGAGAAAAGAAAGGGAACAGCTGAGAGGAAACAGGATAAAGAAACTTATTGTGTATTAGTCTTCTACTCTTCTTCTGTCCTCCTAGGCTTCCTATTTTGTTTGGTCAAGTCTTTCATGTCTGTGTTTTCTATTTTATAGGGTCTGGGTTACTTTCCTACTTTAATAATTGTTAGGGTTTTTTTCAATGTATTTTCTTCAGATAATACAGTATCTTCAGTTTTCAGAGGGGCATGAATAAAAGGCCAGTTTAAACATCTGAAGCTCTTGACATTCTCTTCCAAGTCAGGAACATATGTACTCTAGGTAAGCATATGCTCACTAGACTTTCAAACCTGCCAAAGGTTTATATACAAGCAGATGTGTATATAAACCTCCCTGTTTGAAACTTTGTATTTTTCTTATATATTAACATGTGGTCTCAGTTTCTACAATACCAATTACGAGTGAACTTCTTTTAGTATCCCCAGCAAAGATACAGCCAACAGAGTCAATGATTTTTTATGTTCTGGTAAAACATACATTCATATTCACAAACAGGACCTTATTACTAAAATCAAAGGCTAATCGGCTCATAATCTATTTTTAAGATAAGCCACAATAAGCATCCCTTCAAATGGAAGGAAGTCCATGAATAACAGCTTGTCATCTATCAGGAGCCAATAGTTATGTACTCAGGAATGACCTTAGTATGTTAATCCATTTTCAAGGAAAGCTGAACAGTCACCTATCTGGGCTGCCTCCAAGGCTGACCCATTTAATTTTCTGCCTGGGAGACATCTCAGTGTTCTGCCTTCTCTTCCAGACCAAAGTGAATAGTCACTTGCCAAACTTACCAAGTTTGATGAATTGCCTCACAGGCTGATCCAAACCGATACCTGTCTGGAAGACACTGTCTTTCTACTGACCTAATTATTAAGCAGACTGTAACAGTTACATACCCTAAGACGTGTAATGTAAATTATATCTAAAAGTGACTGTCTGTAGCTTTTTATTAATAACTCATATTTAAAGTCATCTTGATTTTTAAAAATAGCGGTGACTTTTCCTTCAGAAAAAATATTAGAATGTTCACTTAACCATTGCAAATCATAGTTCTTTTTTTTTTACTTCCTCAGTTTAATGATCTTTATGCTGTAAAATGTAAAAGAACAGGCATTTATATTTCAGGTTTTCAAGGTCATTGTGAAGCTTAATTTACGATCATAAACACCTTTGTAGTCTTCATTTAAAAGTTGTTATAAATGTAAAATAGTAGTGGTAGTATTTCTTAAATCTGTTCTGGAGAACACTAAACTCTTAAAAAATGAGCAATTGACCTGACAGCTTAGTTTTCTAGTTGAACACTGTCAATGAATACAAAAGAACACACAGGTGAATTTGATAGTGGAAGAATAATAAGAATAAATAACAAATTATGTGCTAAATAAAGAAGGTTAAAAAAAAAAGACAAGTAAAGGATGATCTGGGTAGTAAGACTAAAGGAAGATTAGAAAATATAAACAAAATTAGCACAGGAAAAATTATGAGTTGAGAAACATTCAGAAAAAATAAATTAGCATCAAGAAGCAATAATTAATCCCTTAAGAAATGTTATCTCCACCATTATCACAGTGAGGTAAATATATTTTCTCTGCAAAAATTTTCAGAAGAAAGAATGACAGAGAAAAAATAATAAGAAATAGAAAAAGATCATTAAAGTCAACTTGCACATTATCAATAAAGAATTATTTAAATTGCAGTGATGACCCCAGCTACACTTCACACGGAAGCCGGATGCTGCCCCCAAGACAACAAGGAAAATTTCTTCCTTTGAGCATGTTTGGAGCTCTCTATTATTACAGATGTGTGTCAGAGTAATTTGTCAAATGAGTGAAAAAGACCAAAGTAAAGCAGTCTAACCAGTTGAAATGCGTATTGATATTTTTTGGTTTTTTGACTCATCTGATCTTTTTCTTGTACTCAGAGATATCTGCTTAGCTATTTTCTTCAACTTTCCATTTAGAAAGAGTATGATTTTGAAATAAAAGTGTCTAAGCGATACAATTTTCATGTGTGATGAGTCAGACATCAAGTACCTGCACACATGCAGTAGGAAGTGTAGTAGGTGCATTTAGACACACGACAACATAGAATCATAGAATCATTAAGGTTGGAAAAGACCTCTAAGGTCATCGAGTCCAACCGTCAACCCAACACCCCCATGCCCACTAAACCATGTCCCTAAGCACCTCATCTACACGTCTTTTAAATACCTCCAGGGATGGTGATTCCACCACTTCCCTGGGCAGCCTGTTCCAAGGCCTGACCACTCTTTCAGTAAAGAATTTTTTCCTAACATCCAGCCTAAACCTCCCTTGGCGCAACTTGAGGCCATTTCCTCTCGTCCTATCGCTGGTTACTTGGGAGAAGAGACCAACCCCCACCTCACTACAACCTCCCTTCAGATAGTTGTAGAGCGCGATGAGGTCTCCCCTCAGCCTCCTCTTCTCCAGACTAAACAATCCCAGCTCCCTCAGCCGCTCCTCATAAGGCTTGTTCTCCAGGCCCTTCACCAGCTTTGTTGCCCTTCTCTGGACACGCTCCAGCACCTCAATGTCCTTCTTGTAGTGAGGGGCCCAAAACTGAACACAGTACTCAAGGTGCGGCCTCACCAGCGCCGAGTACAGGGGCACGATCACCTCCCTGCTCCTGCTGGCCACACTATTCCTGATACAGGCCAGGATGCCGTTGGCCTTCTTGGCCACCTGGGCACACTGCCGGCTCATGTTCAGCCGGCTGTCAACCAGCACCCCCAGGTCCTTCTCCTCTGGGCAGCTTTCCAGCCACTCTTCCCCAAGCCTGTAGCGTTGCCTGGGGTTGTTGTGGCCGAAGTGCAGGACCCGGCACTTGGCCTTGTTGAACCTCATGCAGTTGGCCTCGGCCCAACGATCCAGCCTGTCCAGGTCCCTCTGCAGAGCCTTCCTGCCCTCCAGCAGATCAACACTCCCGCCCAGCTTGGTGTCATCTGCAAACTTACTGAGGGAGCACTCGATCCCCTCATCCAGATCGTTGATAAAGATATTGAACAACACTGGCCCCAAAACTGAGCCCTGGGGAACACCGCTCGTGACCGGCCGCCAACTGGATTTAGCTCCATTGACTACAACTCTCTGGGCTCGGCCGTCCAGCCAGTTTCTTACCCAGCGAAGAGTGTACCTGTCTAGGCCGTGAGCCGCCAGTTTCTCCAGGAGAATGCCGTGGGAGACTGTGTCAAAGGCTTTACTGAAGTCCAGGTAGACCACGTCCACAGCCTTTCCCTCATCAACTAGGCGGGTCACCTGATCATAGAAGGAGATCAGGTTGGTCAAGCAACATAGCCAACCTTCAAAGTAAATAATTTATTTTCAAGGTTATGGATGTGAGTATTGTTACAGAATACAACAGGCAGCTCAGAAACTGCCTCTGAAGTCAGAGAATTCATCAGAGGGAGGAGATCCAAGTCTCAGAAGACGGACTATGACAGCCGACTGAGCTGTAGCCTGTCTGTCTGGGATCCATAAATGAGACACTCTGCACTATGGACACAGTCCCAAGGAAAACTGCTCTGTCCTCTTTCTGCGTACCGTGGATTAGTTCAAGGAGTGCTCAGTAATCATTGCCACAGAACCTAGGTGCAAAATCTCTCCAAACAATTCACTTCTTTTCCCTGGCTGACAACTAGACTTCTTTTTTGACATTCTGACTCTGCCAGTTCTAAAGGCTTTCTGTCCCCCATCAGGTGAATCTGAGTAAAAATTTGCTGGTGCTTTCTACTGCCTTTTCATGCTACCTGAACCTGTGTAACTAAATCACTTTTTTGGATACAGATCAGTATTCATTTTTAATCATTCCCATATTTGACAGCAGTAGTAAACACCCTGCCTCTCTGCTTAAAGTAATAATTAGGGCAATTTGTACACTGGGAATAGTGATTTATTCTTACTATTACTGCTAGTACTGTTACCAATTATTTATTTATTAAATTGTACCAGTGGTTTTATGAACTTCCAGAACATCAAATGAAAGCACATCAAACAACCTGGCCAGTCATACAAACTCAGTTCAAAGGTAAACCAACTTGACTTTTTTGCTTTTTAACAAAGTCTATGAGAAAACAGAAGTAATATAATGCCCAAAGTCCTCTTTCTTTGTCTATGGAATCAAAGGTCTAAAGAGGGAGATCTCAGTTTTCTAATGATCAGAACCATTGAGTAATCAGAATTTCCATCCCACAAAACTCCTCATATTTAACAGACATGATTTTACTTTGAGTCAGAATACATATCTGAAAATGTAGTGGTTCCCCTGGAAGGGAAATTTTCAGAAATAATTAAGTTTCCTACTCCCCCATTCTGTTACTCTGGAACACCGATCAGAAGGTTTTTTCTTTGTTGTTTTTTTTTTCTTTTTTTTTCTTTTTTTTTCTTTCTTTTTTTTAAAGCATAGAAAAACATAGGAAAAAATTAACATTAAAACATTTTTTTTTATTTCAGTGGTACAGACTTTCAGAAAACGTATTTAAATAGAAAAGAATACTCCATAAATTAAACACTCTCTTACTCTTTAAATTAAGTTCTTTTATTTGCTGTGTGCCATGGATCTCATGCTTTCTCTTTTTTTTTTAAGTCTTCCAACTAAAAACAAGACAGAGAGGATCTTAATTTTTAACATGATGAAAAAATGAATTTTGTATTTTTGCACATGTATTTGTGTTCAAAAACACTTTCAGAATTGTTTTTTTGATACTATAGTTAAAAGAAATAACATAAATGCATAAGGAAAATGATGGAATAAGTTTTAGAAAAAACACACTGAAAGTTCAGGGCAACTTGAAATATGCATGTTAAAAATGGGGTTCTTTTAAGTTGAGGTTAAAAAGCAAACACTCCTGAAGAGTTAAAAAAAAAAACAGCTTCACCTTGTGCTTAAAAGCCCTAAGGGCTGCACTTGCAATATGTCACCTTATCACTCATGCTTGAAGTCCTTTACAGCTTAATCATGTAATAGTCTCAGCTTGAACAATATCTGAGAGAATGAAGAAATGCTGTCTTCTTCAACTCTCTCTAGAGCACCGTGTGTGATAAGGTAGAAGGTTTGGTCAATATGCTTTTGCTTTTTTACTGCTTGTTAAAATTCTGTAAAACTTACTGCAAAATTCTGAAAGTAGTAGTGAGAAAACTCTCCTCCACCAGGATTTCTCTCAGCCCACTTTTAAACATGATCCACAATTTGATCAAATGCTCTTGGGCACTATTAAATAGTAATAATGAACTTCACCTAAAGCCCTTAGTAATTTTGTTCCACATTTCCTTCTCTAATTATCCACTATTCCCTATTTATTATTGCTTCATTCCCTGCCTTGAGGCCTTCTAAAAATACTAAGAATGATAAATTAAACAATACATTTTGGCACCAAGTTAACCAGTGGGGAGGGTTATAATTTAATGGGTTGTCTTCTGAATTAATTATTTCTGAATTATTTAATTGCAGCTTCTAAACAAAATTTCTTGCTGAAAGTGTGACACTGAAAGCCAGACTTTTGCTATAGTCTCTAGCAAAAGGAAAAGCAAAACATTAAAAACATACATGTTTAAATTAAATTCACAATGTGTCTCTATGCAGGTCAATAGAAGCCTTCCATTTGCATTTATTTATATTTATATTTTTGCTAATGAGCAGTGTCTCCTCCCAAGAGCCATAACAGTATTTTTCAGGGTAATCTCACAAGTGTAATCACTAGTCAAATAGCACTCTGGAGTTAATGCCTTTTTTCCCCATCTTTATTTTTTAAGTAAAAATAGTCATTGGCTTTTATGTGATGTCCTTATGCTTTTCAATCAAAATATATTTTAAATAAAGCTCTGATTTTCTTTTTAATGTTAGAACTCCCTGTTCACTCCCTGTTCTTTTCTAGCTTTATTATTCAGTCCTGGTATAACTTCACTTGTTCTTAGTTTCTAAAATAAATATTTTAATTATTTTGAGGAATATGACATTTGGAGGAATGCTAAGTAGAGGGTGGCATTTGTGTGTTTTGTTTAACCAAGTTCATATGGATAAACCCATACAAAAATTTTGCTGAGATACAGCACAGTGAGTCTGTCAGTATCTAGACACATACTCTAGACATGCTTTTTTGTATTGATACTGAAAATTCTTACTATGGAAGTGATTAAACATGCTATGCAGCTTGTCACTTCTCTGGAATCGACAAAAGAGAAAATCAGGTCATATGAGCCATTTAGTATGATGGCCTACATTTTCTAGGACTGTGTTCTTTCCTGAATAAAGGAGGATCATATAATTGCTGCATTTATTAGGCATGTGGAAATCTGAGTTTTATTCTTCATCCTACTAATTAATGTCTCTGATTCAGAATAAAATTTTCAATGCCATTGTGTTCTTCAGTTTTCATAGTTTTATAGTCTTATTTCAGAACCTTTGTTTTCCTGCTATCGTTGTTGCTATGGCTATGAGGTGCCATAGCAATTAACAAATACTCTGCTATTTATCATCCTACCAAAAACTGGTGCGGAGAAGGAAAGGAAAACATGTCCCAGCCACCCAGAAACTCCAGATCATCTTAGAGTGAATGCATTGGCTCCTGAGTAGCCACAACAGATAAGAATATATTCTAAGAAAGCATGTCCTGCTTTCACCATTTAAACAGAAACTTACTGAAGCTTTTGTTGACATATTTTTTAACGTATAGTAATCCTTCAAACCCATCAGATAATTAATTGTGTTTCTCTATCTTAGGGCATATCTGCAGACTTGTCCATTTTCATTTTAAGATGTTAACTATCTTTGAATTAAGAAGGCAAAGTTTACATGAAATATTCGATAAGGGATAGAGCAAAAAAGTCCCACAAAAAGTGTGTGAGAATATATGAGCTAAACTTTGGCTCCTTACCTTTTATTTGTGTCTTCAGCACTCCTAGGCCCATATTTGTTCCCTTTTAATTTACCAGGATACTCCCTCCAAATATATACATGGATTTTGTAGGTGCTCCAACCACTCTCTCATGAACGGGAAGGAAGGCAGAGAAATCCTCTGACCCAGCTTTTGTCACATAATGTGCCACTTTTCTAGCTTAAGCCTAAGCTGTGAGTGGTGGTGTCTGTAGCAGCTGTCTTCCTAGCATAGGAAGAAGATGATCATGGTAAAGTGACATGAGCTATACTTGCCTGGAGGATCCTAAGCTTTAAGGCAAGGCAGCAAACTAAAGCATCTGAAACTGCAGTAACCCAGAAACTTTACATGTATTATCTGAAGCAAGGTGAGAGCCTGTGGGCGCGAGTTCTCCTTACGTTGGTCTGGCAATTCCGCTCCAGCCTACTCTGAATTTCAGTCTGAATCCCTTAGAGGAATTTTGGTCCAAGAAGGGTGGACAAAAGCCTAACAACCCTCTGCCACTAGAAAAATGTCCAAGTTTTTGTGCTGCTACCAAGCACAAATCCTCAGCATTACAGAATGTTATTAAGTCTCAGGGCTAAGACGGAAAGTGTGATCGATAGCAGAGGTGTTTATGGTACAAGGACTAAATATTGCATGCTTTCTGGCTAGGAGGCAGTGAAGAAAGCTAGATATTTGCATTGCCTTAGTTTCTGAATTTCTCATCAAGAGAAAGTTAACTAGGGACAACTGTCCATGTCCTGTTGGAAGAACTTTCTGGAGAGTAGAGCAACAGAAGCAGTAAAAGGAATACAGCAAACTGATCTTTCGGCACATGATGAGATTAGGAAACTCCTGAGAAGAGTGTACTTTCTTGCATCAAGGAAGATCCAAGCCTTAGAAATTATGAAGAGAAGGAAATTATCTAAAGTACCCAAAGATGGCTGAGTGACTCTTTCTGCTATTCACAATTCATAGACTGAAAAGGAGTGGAAGAAAAGATCTGCCTTGTGAAACTGCAGAGTGGTACGTTTGTTTTTATTTAGTTTGACTCATAATGACACCTGCAGTTTTCTCTGTTTAAAGAACTGTTCTGTTCTAGTATCTTATTTTCTGTTTCAAGCGTATCATTGATCTAAAGCCTGGAAGCAATGGGAAGACTGGCTTGCTGGAATAACTTCATAAAATAACCATTTTGCTTGTGTTTCTCTGATCTCTGTGAGCCACTTAGAGGCAATGGGTTGATGAGTATCTTTTCTTTTGTTGTTAGGCTTGATCATCCAGGACATAATTAGTGATAAAGTTGCTCTAAATTGCAGATCTTCCAAGTCCAGCTGATTAAATCTAGACATAATGGCCTCAATCTTTTTAATAAGCCTCCTTAATACATCTTCCTTAACTCCAATTCTGGAAGCTGTTAATCATATCTGTATTATGTGTAGGTGATTTAGCTTTCCTTTAGTCATCTTTTTATACATACTTGGCACATATCTGGCAATGAAGTAGCTTGTTTGGTGAAAGTATGCAGTCATACACACTTAAGGTGACATGCAATCTTGACTACAGCTAATAAAAGTATCTCATTTTCTGGAGCCCAATAAAATTTATCTAAAGAAATCAGATTACAAGAATTCTACTGGTTAAGGTTAATATATTAGCCAGTAGAGAAGATAAAGATAAAGCAGGAAAAATTGTTCTAAACAACAGCAAAAAAAATAATTTAGAAGGGTTTTAATTATTGATATATTATTATTTCACCTTTTTGTGTTAAACAAAACTGTGGGAAAAATGTTGCAGAACATACTTATTAATTTACTAATAATTTGGGTAAACACATATGCACAAAGATGTGTTTCCTAGGAAAAAAATCCTGTTTCACATCTGAAAATAATGAACATGAAAATCCTCAAGTATTCAGTAAGTTATACAAAGTCCAAAATGGCCATGTAATTTTTGAACATGAAAACATAATTTGGCTTTAAATAACAGCACAGAAGATTTACCACGTGGCTTTTACAGATAGCTATGCCTGAGTATCTCTGTTAATTTTGAGAAGATATTTATAATTGTCTTAGGTTAATTGTTTTGAAATAGTATCCACAAAAATACAGGGTTCTTTTATTTATTTTACATGTATCATAAGCTATTTTGGTTCAAGTAATCTAGCATTTAATATTAAAATAATCTAGAGTTCATATATGCAAAAATATTTCCAGAGTATTTTATTTACTTTTAAGAAACTTTGTATCTGTGTATAAAATCACTTCCTGTTTCTTCGATCAAAACCATAATGCTCCTGATAATTCTCTAAATAAATTTTTTAAGCTATGTTTTGATACAGTATTTTTCATACTGATTTAGGAGAGTACAGGTAGTGTGCATTTGCTTTTGCTAATGTCCTAAGCTGGCAAATGGGCTAATGCTACTAAAAATTACATGTGCGTTTTTTTCTTTAATAGAAGAGGATGAAAAAGAACTGCCATTCATAGCTGAGTTTTGAAATAAAGATTTGAGTGATTCGGTATTATCGGTATTCACAGAACAAATCTTTCTTACAGTTTGCACATGATTTTACCACTAGCTTTTTCAGCACAAGTTTGATTTTTTTTCTTTAATTTCATTGCAAGATTCATGAGCTGAAGCCTGCTACATTTTCTGTTCTATTTCTGCATCTTTCATTATCGCACTGTCAGGTACCTGACATCCTCATGCAAATGTACAGAGTGACCTGTTCTATTCACAGTCATTCAGAGATAAGTACTGTAGTTATTTAGGGGTGAATACAAAAACTGTAGTAGCATTTGTAGTCTCAGTGTGGATTTTTCAACTGAAACACCACAATAACATATATGTATGCTCTCTATTGAACTTCCTATTCCTTTTGTATAAAATTGGTATTAAAGTATTAACAGGTTCTTTGATCATTTAAAATCTCTTTATGTTCAAGTTCTTGTACAAATATTAAGAACATTTTCAGGAATTAGGCAAATTTGTAACTTTTTTGTGTACTGATAAAAGCTAAATCACTTGACATTTTTTCAGAACTCATAACCTAATCAGTTTTGAGTTAAGTATCATATGCACAAAACTAAATGCTTATAGACAAATCTTAGCTAATTCTTTTTTCACTGAGAAAGTCAGAGCCAGATCTTGATACATTTTCTGGTTTTTCTGTCATGACAGAGCTAAAGAAGAATTCTTATGATAATGGCTGTTATCCCTGAAATGTAAAAGCTACACATTTAAAAAATGGTGACATCCACATATCTGCTCAGGAGTTCCTGAGCAAGAGTACATACTCAAGGCCCACAAAGTACATGTATGTGAACTGATTCTAACATATCTGTGTAGTGAATTCCATGCTCCAGGCTGGCCCAGCCTTGCTGTCCATCTGTAGACCGTAGGCATAAAGTGCGGGATAAAAAAAAAAAACACCACGCAAAAGGAGTTTGGTTACTACACAAAAACTACTGCAAAAAGTAGTAGATATCATGCTCCTCATAGAATATTCCTATTCCAAATATTTATATTTCCTTGAGTATCTGTGTTAACTAAAAGCAAACACTGTAACCTGATTTTTCCAAAGAACCCCTGGTACTTTTTATGAATGGAGAATAAGATGCTACATTAGGAAACTGAATCAAAATTCCAAATGTTTGGAACTGCTCTTCTTAGAGAATATATTTCCTTTTAAACCAACATGTGAGACAGGAGGCAAGGACCACATTTGCTTTCTATCTATACTTAAAAAAAAAACACCACGCTTTCTTCAATGGTAGGACCATCACTCTGACCCAGCTATTGGGAGTTCCTTAATTTTCTTAAAGCTTGGAGAAGATGGGCTTCTCACAGCACGTCCAGCTCAGATCAACAGCAGGTAACCTTATCCAAACCCTGAACCTAGAGCTGAAGAGCTAGCTGGTACAATACAAATAATTCTGAAGGCCTCTCTATCAGAAAAGCTAGTTTGCCTTGGTTCTTTCATTATTATTGAAAATCTTAACAGTGTTCTGCTCTGCAGGCTGACCTAGAGACACCTCTTTTATATCTGAACTTGTACTAGGATTACCCCTGTGTTGTTTTCCTCAGCCCTTGTACTTTGATGTGTAAGACAGTGGAGGTATAGGGAAACAGCAAAGTTAAAGCATTCCTTTGCCCTCCTTTCTGCCATAAGGACCTTGGGAAGTCGTATCTGGTCTCTGAAGTTTAATTTCTTCATCAGCAAATTAGAATGAGTTCCAGTTCTTCCTTGGCAAAGAGTTTTTTGTTCCCTGGCTGAAAAAGGAGCAACAGCCACTAATTAGGTATTATGGAAATATTAAAGGGTTTAATAGCAAGTACTCCTATGTGCACTAGATAGACAGAGTTCTCTTGTATTTTATTTATTTGTAAAAAAGGTATTGTGTTATGATTTCTAGAATCACCAAGTGAATCTGTTATTGACATGTTTCTAACTTCGTTGTATGATTTGAAAGCATCTTTTTTATTTAGTGTTGTTACCCTGGGGGAGGTAGATAAAAAAAGCAATAGAATAAGATTGACTGTAAATCACTGAGGACTCTCAGAGAGCCCGATCTGTTGCAGGGCTCTGCCATGGGGAAGACCACAGTGGTATTGTTTTATTATCTCTGCTTTCAAGATTGCATGCTATGAATACTAATATTAAAGTGGCAACAATGAGTAAGAGATGGGGCGCAGGTATATAATAAGCAATAATAAAATGAGCTTGTCAGCTGTTACTTCCATCTTTTACAGAATAACTAAGTCTAATCTATAAGCAATTAATTTTGTTAAAAATTATTTACATGCACATTGTAGTGCATTGATTCCAAATTCTTGATCTGCTCCTAAGCAAGATAATGTTTTTCATTAAGCGTGTATAGTGTCTCAAAACTAGAAAAACTCACAATTTCTCTTTCAGAGTAAATTTAAGCAGCAATGCAGCAACAGCATACTTCAAAAACTCCTAAAAAAATCAAAAAAACCCAAACCCTTAAAATTTCAGCATGTGTCACATAACGATAATCATGAATAGCAGGCTATGTGACAGGATAAGACATGTTATATTATGTTGTCATTAAAAGTATGCCACAAAAGAAAGTATTAAAGGGAAAAAACAAAATTAAGTAAATGATGCTCAGAATTTGTTTTTGCTGAAATTCCATCTTTTTTTTCTTTTTTTCTCTCCAAAGTATTAAAAGACTTTAAGCAAAATATTATACAATAAACATAAGATAGTTAAAATTGGAAGGTTATCTGGTCTCACCTCCTGCTATAAGTTAGGTCAGGTTGCTCAGGACCTTGTATAGTTAAGTTTTTAATATCTCCAAAGATTAAGATTATCCAGCCTCTCTGGAGAACCTGTTCCAGTGTTTGACTGTCCTCACTGTGAATTTATATACACATTTGGGATTTCCATTGTGGCAGCTTTTGACCATTGCCTCTCAACCTTTCACTTTGCACTTCTGAGAAAGCTCTGGCACTCTCCTCTCTATAACTGGCAAAAGATAGCTGAATGCAGCAAGCAGGTTGTCTCTTAGCCTTCTCTTCTCCATGTTGAAGAAACCTAGTTTCCTCAGCCTTTCTTTATTTCATGTGTTCCTCCTGCCTCTACATCATCTTAGCAACCCTCTATTAAGACTCGCTACAGTTTGTCAATCTTTCTCCTGTATTGGGGAGCCCCAGAGTGAAAACAATACTTTAGGTGCAGCCTCAGAAGTGCCACATAGAGGAGAGCAATCTCTTCACATTGCCTGCTGGCTGTACTCTTCCTAATGCAGACCAGTAAGTGGCTAGCCTTCACTGAAACAAAGGCTCACTGTTGACTCATATTCAACGTGTTGACAACCAGGACCACCTCCTTTCATATAAAATAACTCCCCATCCAGTCAGCATCCTCCTACATTATGGCATGGTGTTATTACATCCCAAGCACTTTGTGTTTGTATTCGTTGAACTTAATGAAGTTTCTGTCAGCCCAATCCTCCAGCTCGTAAAAGTCTCTCTGAATGACAGTTCAAATTACTCCCCAAATTTGCTTTCTTCTGCAAACTCACTAAGTGTATTCTTTCCCACTCTCTAGGTCATTGATGGAGATCTCAAACAGGATCAGCCCTAGTATTAAATGCAAAGGAACATCACTCAAAAAGATGCTTTTGAACTGTTGATTACTTATAAGCAATTTTTTCACCAGTCCAGTCAGTCTTACCTACCTTGTTCTCCACCTTTCTAGGCCATTTCTCTGCAGTTATACTACAGGGATATCACAGGTGACCCCGCTGCACTTGCCCACTCACCAGTTAACTCAATGTAGAAGACAATCATATTGAACAGGCACAATTGCCCTTGGTGAATCCATGCTGGTTGTTTCCAGCTACCTTTTTGCTTGGAAATAGCTTCCAAAGGATTTGCTGCATTTTCTTCATGGATGGTCTGTATTACCTTGGGTTGCCTTTCCTTTTTAGAAGATGGGCATAATAATTGCCTTTCTCTAGGCTACAGGGAACTCCTTTGACAGGTACAACCATTTGAAGATGACAGAGAGGGACCTTGAAATGGCATCTGCCAGGTCTCTCTGCACTTTTGAATGTCTTCAGTCTGTCCCCATTGTATGTTTATACAGTTTGTTAACATGGTCCATAACTTGATATTTTTCTGCTGTTAAGTTGTACTTCATTTAGTCTGACAGCAGACATTGCAAGTACAAACTGACACAAATGAGAAAATTAGTATCTCTGCCTTTCAATTCTCCATCATCAGCAAGTCACTTGCCTCACTAATAGCAAACCTATGTCATCTTTGGTTTCTGTTCTTGTTGTTGCCAATGTACTTGAGGAAGGCCTTCCTGATGCCTTTCATATCCCTCAGTTTCAACTACAGCTGAGCTTTAGTTTGTCTAATTGCCTGATTCCATCCATGCATCTCATAATATTTCTGTTTTCCTCCTGGCAGGCAGTCTCTGTTTCTTCCTTCCATACGTTTCTTATTTGCATTTGAGTTCAGACAGGAGTTTTTATCCATGCTGGCCTTATGCCAAGCCAGTTTGACTTCAGTACAACAGGATGGACTATCCTTGTGCTTTGAGGAGTTTGTCCTTAAAGATAACCAGCTCTCTTGGGTTTTGGTTTGTTGCTTTTTTAATTTTTCCCTTCGAGGCAGCATCCAAGGGATTCTTTCTACCAATTCCCTGAACAAGCAAAACTCTGATCTTCTGAATCCTGTGTCTTTATTCTGCTTGCTCTCTTCCTCATTTTCCTGAGGATATTTAATTTCATCATCTCATGGTCCCTGGAGTGAAGGTTGCTGTTGACCAATCACATCACTTATTTTCATTCACAAGTAGCAGATCTGTCCTCCCAACTTCTGTCCATACAGCATCTGCATAAAAATATTGTCCTTGATGCACTCCAGAAGTCTCCTGGTTTGCTTGCATCCAATCATGTTGCCCTTCCAGCAGATGTTGGGGTAGTTGAAGTCCTCTGTGATAGCTTCGTATTGCAACCATGAGACTTCTTCATGTGGTTTGAAGCATTTAATCAACTGATCAGGAGGTCGGTATCCAGTGCCTGCCATGACATTCTCCCTGGCTCTCCTCAAATCCAGTCTCAAAAGCAGTTAATCAGCCTGTCGTGGCTTCCATAGCAAAGCTCCATGTATTTAGTTAACTTCTGGACATAAAGCACAACATCCTTTTGTTTTCTTCCCTGCCTCTTTTTTCAATATGAACCCATCACAACATGCCAAACGTCCCACTACCGCATGACTGCAAATTTAGCAAGATTTGTTATAACATTAGAACTAACTTTGTTCCTAAATTATCCATCTGCCACAAAATGTGTTTGTCTCCTTTACTCTCCTGTTCTCCATTCAATTACACTTCCCTTAGAATTCTGCATTTTCTGGGGATAAGAAGTCAGTTTTTACCTCTGAAGCTGAATCTAACACAACTCCATAATGTACTTCCCTGAGAAGTAATTTGTTTACATTTGGGGTTTTTTTTGGCCAATTCACATATCCACATCATGAGACAAATCTGTCTTAACAACACAGTGTGCCACAATACAAAGCTGGTTTTTTGCTACAAATTATCAGTAAAATGCATTAGGTTTCCTATATTCCCGTGTTCATGCTTACATTTCAACTATTGCTAAAAAAGACTTGTTCATTTTAACTTTATACATGTGCATAAAGTGAGCAATTAGCTATAACTCCATGGCATCATGCGTATAAATTAATTTTGTGTTTATTATCTGAGAAAATATTAATGTGAAAATACACATACCTACCCCCCCCCCCCAAGTCTGTGAAAACTTCAAACTGAAGCCCCTTTGAGAAAATGTCTATTTCTTGACCAGAGTTAGATTATCAAATAGTTGCTACAATGATCCCTGCATGTTTTTGGTGCATCCAACTTGCACTTTCCAAAACAATTTCTCGTTGTGATTCAACAGTCAACATGGCTAGAGGACCATTCCCAATTAACAGTTTGGATGTGATCGACATGTTTTAGAAAGTAAAAGAGTTTAAAAGTATCAATACACTCTAGTCTGTGCCAGTTGGCCTCAGGGACAGATAATGGTCGTGTACATATTTACTTTCCTGACATACACACATTCAGTAGATGGTTCATTATTACTTATCACTCATATTGAGTCCTAATTTCTAAAATTTTTTATTATGTATTGTGAAAAGTCTAAAGATTGGATAGTTTATACAGTGTAGGAATTGAGTTAATAATCATATGAGGGGAGTCACTCATAAGTAGGGAAACACAACATAAATACAAATAAATCATGATGGCACTGCAGATGAATTAATTGTCGTCAGTACCTTTCTGTCACATTGATTTACAAGGCTTCTTCATTTAACCTTAGGTTTAGGAACATTTTATTTCTTGTCAGCTTGGAACTGTAACTTTATTTTGAGAATTAATTGCAACTGTTTTATAAAACTGTTTTTTAAAATTACATGTCTTATGATGTAGAGTACTGATTGGTGTGGTGGAGAGATTTCATTGCCCTGATGTTAGCTCTCACTGAAAGATGATTAACTGGATTTAGGATACTCTTCAGTTATTCAGATCACAGCTTTCATCCAAGTCATTACATATTTTCCTTTTGTCAATTTCAATGTTTCCATTCCATTTATGAAACTGTACAAACTGCCACACTTTATAAATTTAACATATTCACAATCTATCCTTTCCTTAAATTGAAAATGCTTTAAGTTAGACTGGTGGTTAACATGACTGACATGAATTAAAAAATAACAGGACTATGGTTCTATTTTAATTAGAAACCTGTTGAAGTGGGTACTAGGCAAGTCTCTACAAATGAATGAAATTAATTCCTAGCTTCCCAGTTCCAAGGTATATAGACATGAAACTGTAGTGTGAAATTATACCTGCCTAAAACAGTACACTTCTTATTACGTTTTTCAACTCTAGTCAAGACTCAAACTGTTTTTTACATTCTATAGGTATTATATCCTATGGCTAGTTTGAGAATACTTTAGTAGTCTGTGTAGCTGCTCATTGGAGGGACGGGGAGAGATTCGGAAGGCNCTCCTCATAAGACTTGTGCTCCAGGCCCTTCACCAGCTTCGTTGCCAAGCTTCTTCTCATACTAAATCCAAAACACAGCACTAGGAAGAAATTTAACTCTATCCCAGCCGAAACTAGGACATTACCTTAACCTCTTTTCCCATTCCCTTCCAGTCTTAAGGTAGAGGTGAAACAAATGTCGGGGTTTTTTCCATATACATAAATTGTATGTAGGGTTATAGGTTATAGGGTTATAGGGTCCCCTTAGATTTCCTGAAAATGACACAAGAGATGATAGATAGATAAATCTAACCCTGCAAAATAAAAGTTCATATTCTGACCTAGACTTGGGCATCTAACCATTCAATGTCTAATGATGCATGTTATGTGTTGGTTTTGCACTCAATAAGATACAGTTAGCCACCTCCAGAAGGTAATTCATATCATGTTAGGATAGGCACTAAAAATTACATTATTTGCCCTCTGGAGGTGCCTATTTTTTCTGCTAGTACATGAAAGAAGACTTAAGATGACTACAGTAGAGATGTCTAACTTTTAGACATACAAAATGAGGTGAAATTAATTTTACCCTATGTCTAACAGGTGGTAAAGTTGTCTTTAATGTGATAAAGATTACATTTAGACAAATTACACAGTCACATAATAACATCTTTTTTTTTTTTTTTTTCTTCTCTTGAAACACAAGTCCTGGACAACAGCTTTATATTGAAAGTCTTGACTTTATTTTTAGAACAAATTTGAAAGTCAGATTTTTCGACAAAACTGTGATCCATGCAAGTTTATAGTATAGACAGTAATGTTATTTGTTGTGTTTTTTTTTTCTTAAGAGGATAAAATTTTAATCCAGTCTTTTGACTCTTTTAAAAATCTGTATTTGTCAATTTTATTTCTTTTTTATAAAATATTTGGTTATTGCTTGATTACAGCCGGTCAAAATATGTAAAGGTCTTGTCCTTCAGTGTAAACCCTGTTAAAGCACTCTTTATAACCAGGCAGTCACTTAGCACATACAAAATACCAGCAGATTCTATCACCTCTGCTACCACTATCTATCTGTGACATTTTTACTGAGCAAGTTCCTGATTGCCAGATGGGGAAAGAGGGAAACTGATAGTGCTGCAGAAGGTACAGTACTAGCAGTATCAGCTTGCCAAAGGGGCCATCTCAGGGTAGAAAGAGAGAGATAAAAATCAAAGAGGTAGATAATACCATCTTATTAATTGGTGTCTCACAGGAGTAAAGATCTGGGAGGAAGTCCATGCTCCTTAAACAAAAAGATAGATTTAGAAAAGAACGTAGGTTACTGAAGTAGGATTTAATTGGAGTTTGATACAATACCATTTGTAATTCTATAAATATACATGTATAAACACTTACATACATTTAAGATGCATGTATTAAGCAATTCAGAGCAGATTTCACACAAGTCTACATGATCAGGTTCTATGCACAGTAGTGGTAGTGTGGACTTTGATAGAAAGGCCGGATAGGTTCAAACCCTATAAAGAAGACTCATTTGGTGGTGTATGATAAATGGTATTTGTTGACTAAAACGTCACACCTATATTCCCTTTAAGCATAAAACTGGAGAATCCATCAAACTCTGCCTGTGTTGCTCCATATTCTCACACTCCCTGACCCCTATCCTTACCCTGAGAGCCACTTAAGTGCCCTGCAATTACCTTTTTTATGCCAGATTTGGAGCTTCCCTTAATAATCGTCTGTGGCCCACACAGTTATGCAAAAAATGAGTATTGAAACATCATCTGGTATATGAGTGTCTGTATGTATTGAGACAGATAAAATGGAAAGATCACAATAATGACAGCAGTTTTTTGTCAGAAAGTCTGTTTATGGGTATCTAATTGTCCTGGTTCTGCTTGGGACAGAATTAACTTTCTTCCCAGTAGCTTGGGGGGTGTGCTGTCTTTTGGGTTTGGTATGAGAGGAGTGTTGATGGCCCATTGATGCTTTGGTTGTTGCTGGGTGGTGCTTGCACCGTGGAGACTTTTGGTTTCCCTTTTAGGCCTCCCATGCCCTGCCACTTGCAGGGCAAGCTGGGGCAGGGGGTGGAGCACAGCTGGGGTGGTTGACCCAGCTGGCCAATGGGGTATTCCGTACCATGTGACATCATGCTCAGTATAAAAACCCGGGGGGGTGGGCTCGCCCCCGGTTGGGGACACACGGTCAGCGGTCAGTGAGCAGTTGCATTGTGCATCGCCTGCTTTGTATATTCTGATATTGTTGTTGTTCTCATTGTTACTATTACTGATCTACTTTGTTTTATTTCAATTATTAAACAGTTTTTATCTCAACCCGGGAGTTTTTCTACACCAAAGGGGTAGCTGTGAGCGAGCAGCTGTGTGGGGTTTATTTTGTGGCTGGGGTTAAACCACAACACTAATCCTGGCAGAAGTTTGTAAACCTCCATTGCAGGAGAGGAAGAGGTGAAGACTTAAGACCTAATCTCTTAAACATTGACATCCATATTGGCAAAAACATTATCATACAAAGATCTAAAATTCTTTCTTTATATTACATCTGGAAAATGCAGGTAAATGTCCTTAGATGCTCTGTGAAAGCACAGTGAAATACCTGGTTAAACATACAACCAACTTGTGGAGTACTTTTATGTGATTATTTTTTCCAAAGGATATTTTAGTGTATGTGAATCTGTCCAATAAGGTAATAATTTCTAGCAATGCAACGAAGGTGTATTTTCCACATATTAAATGTGAGGAAACCGCTAACACTGTAAGTGGTTTGTTAGTGAAAAGCTAGCATTCACTCCCTTATAAAAAGGACCTTAAACCTCAACACTTATGAGGAACATTCAGACTTAGAATCAGGAAAATAAGCTTTAATATTCCTACTCACACAGTCTTTCACCTGAAAAGATTTTTTTTCTTTGTTTTTAACAAGCTAAGGAATATAGTCTTTCTTTTGGTTTATGCCTCCACCTGAATTTCTCACTTCATTCTTCACCTGTATGTCTACAGGAGAGAAAGGAAGCTGATAGCATTTCAGATTAGAAGAGAGAAAAGAGAAAACCCACCAGAAATCCTTTAGATAGAGATGTCACAGTATGATAACCATAAGAAAGAATAACATGGATTTCCTACTGCCTTAACTTTCCTTCTACTTCATCACATTTTATATAAGCAGTTTCACACTGATAAGATCCAACAATGTATGGTAGAGGTGTGGAGAGATGATTTTACCTCTGCAGTTTGAAATGTCATTAAAATAAATGGAGACATACAGTTTTCTACATTACAATTGATAATGTAGCTAGGAAAACCTGTCCTAATTAAATAACTTGTGATTATAGAGGTATTGTTCATCCATATTTTTTACACTGCACTCTTAACTAATGCCTTTTCAGATGCCTGGTGAATCAGTATTCATAAAATAAGTGCATAAACTCTCTGTCAAATCAGTGGAGAGGATGTTCCAAATGTGAGCATTTTGGTTAGTGCTTCTTCTTTCACAGTCACAAATCATGCTGATGAGTTTCACGCTTAAGAACAATGGCTTATTCCTGGGTCAGAAACTTTAACCAAAGGTTATAATTCTGAAAAAAAAGTATATTAGCCTTCAGAAACAATTACACTTCCTATCTCTCCAGTCCGGTAAACTTTGTATTATTTGAAGAAAGTGGATTAGCATCCACTTGAGCCAGGGAGAGATTTTCCTCTATTTTCCTCCAAGTAGCTTAGAATAAAAAAGATCTGGGTACAATTCCCTGCTATTAATCAGGCACCTGAGAGCATATCAAATAAGGTTTATTGCTTTTCAGCCATGAGGTTACTGGAAAAAAGTACTGCAGCCAGCATTCATCCTTAACTTTCATGCAAAGCTAGGTCTGGCAGCCACTCCACAGAAGCTCCCACCAAATCAGGCTCCTGTATGGAAAACTTGTGGTCTGATGTAGGATTTAGGCACAGGATGACTAAATACTGGGATTCAGGCAGTTTTCATGTCCAACGTTAAACATTAAAAATGTCTTCCTGATGAACATTGAGGAATTTCAACCCCTTTCATAGTTTAAAAGACATTCTGAAGATCTCAAGACTGTTGTAGGTTGATGTGATGGGCTGATTTTGGCTGTTTGTCAGTCCCCCGCCAAGCTGCTCTCTCACTCCCCCTTCTCAACAGGACATGAGAAGAAAATAAGATGGAAAAACTCATGGATTGAGACAAAGGTATTTTAATAAGAAAAACAAAAGCCATGTGCAGAAGCAAAGCAAAAAGGAATTTGTTCACTACTTCCCATTGGTTATTAAGTTGGTGCTGAAAAGAGGAATGAGAACCAAGATCAAATCCAGTGCTGCATGAGTAGCAGAAACTCAGCACGGAACAAGGACAGGATCCAAGGTCAGAAATGGAACTGGAAGCAGGACACTTGCTGCATAGTCAGGTACAGAAGGAAAGGGACCAGTTTATGCGCTAATATGCAACTGGGAGTACCTTGAGCAACCTGCTCCACCCAGGACTGGGATAAAACCCTCTTATTGTATGACACCTGCTGAATCGCTTCCTTGGTCCTTCCTCTGTTGGCACGAAATTTGCATGCTGATATTATTATCAGCTTCCTTGTTTTGAACAATTTTGTCATCTACAGCTACTGAAGTTAATGGGACTGTTTATATGTCCTAAAGCATAACTTTGCCGAATCAGTGTCTTAAATGATAAATTGTATTGATTAAGTGAGAAGTGATGACATACATCATTGCAGAAGAGTTTCTCACGATCGTTCTACCAGTGCAAAATGTCATCTCCAAATGTTACAGTAATATCTGTTCACTGAAAAACCATTGACAGTTTATCCAGAATTTCTTAACACCAATTATTTGCTGAAATTATGATAGGAAGAGAATGTTTCTTTTCTCTTCAAAACAGAACTCTATGCTTAAACAAATGCTTCCCCTTCAAAGTCAGAAGTTTTCCCAAGGAGAATCCTGGGTTCCACAAAGGTTTGTCACAAAACTAATAATCAATGAAGCTTATACACATAAAACTCTCCAAAGGATTGTGATAAAGAAACAAGACATTCCCACTTGCCTGGCATCAGAAGAGGTTTAGCAGAGGAAGCCTAAAGTAGTGTGTTTTCCACTGGGAAGAGGTAAATGTTAGAGATCAAGGGAAAGGCTAATATGTACCTTTTCACAAATTAAAAGCTACGTGGTAAGTTTAATGTAAGACAGATTTAATTGTGGTTTGTTTATTTTCTTTTTTTTCTCCTTTTCTTTTTTTTTTTCCCCTCTAGCTTTGTGGTTTGGATAGCTTAGTCCTCATTTCTCAGCAGCTGACAACATGGAGTGAAAAGCTAAGCAGAAGGACAATGGTTGCTGGAGCAGATAATATAGCTAAAAATGTGATGGATACTGGCTGGGATTCTAGACGTGTTGCATTCCTTTTATTCTCTGGACTGAGAGAACCATTAGACTCTTGCTATGAACAGTGCAAAAATGTGATGTGTAATGTACAGAGGTCAGCAAATTTGATTCAGCTGGCAATGTAAATAAATAAAATAATTCAGTCTGACATCCTTGTTAAAACCCGGAACGTAAATATTTAAATAAGTATTCATACATTTTTTTTCAGGGAAAAAAAGGAAAAAAAGATATAACTAAGCAGAATTTTTCCCGAAAGTATCAATGTTAAGTTTCTTTTTCTGGTAAACAAGAATATTGCTTTTTAAAATTCATTCAGATGTGTATTTCTTAGAAAATACGACTGTATGATTATTTTTTAGAAAATATTCACTGTGTATGTTTGAATTGAGCCAGATTCTCATAACCTTACAGTAAATCAAAGAGATTATATAAACTATATACATGATATAAACTATATATGCTATATAAACAAAGAACTATATAAATTAGCATGTATGTTTACTTTAAGGTTTTGTCTGCATACCACTGAAATTAATTTATGGGTTTCTCAATCATAATGATGAACAACCCTTCTCCCAGTACCATTGCCATCTGAAGTAAGTAAAATGTTTAAAAAGTCATACAAGCTCTCTTTTTTTTTAATTAATTAATATATTTTTGTTTTATCCTATAAAATTTTATAAAAAGTAAGCTACTTTGATATTTGGTATGAGAACAGATAATTTTTAGTTGTTTTCCTTGCCCAAATATGTCACTTTTTTCAGCTTTTATTTGAACAACTACCCTGGAACGGACACTTCATTTTGATACAAAGCACAAGATTTTGATAACAATTGAAAATTTTCATAGAGCTAAATCTGGAATGTAGAAAACATACTCACTTAAAGTAACAATAACCATAGGCCCTCCTCCCCAGCTTTCAGGTGTCAAAAAACCCTTGTTCTTCTACTGATTGTTCCACCACCAATTTCTTCAATTTGTAATACTGCTCTCTTACCTTTCATAAATACTAATACACAACAAGCAACAGAAAACAAAACAAAACAAAACAAAACCCTAATAAACTAATGAAACTTCATCCCAAAGCTTAGGATGGAAGGAAGATGAGACAGGGTTATATCTACAAAATATAATTTTCAAATCATGTGGTCAAAAAATTTATTGTTTTATTTTTTAAAAACACACAATAGAATGGGAAAAAATGCAAATTTGGCTTTTAGTCAAATACATATTTTAAAGGACTTAAAACCTGCAAAGCACATGAACATCAAGCAATCTTTCTGTTGGCAAGCCGTTTCACTCCTGTGCTTGTTATTTTCCCTCCCTTGTCTCTATCACCCATCTCTCTATCAAAAAACTTGACAAAACTGTTGAGCTAAGGGCCACACAGATGAGTAAGGGACTGGAGCATCCAATATACAAGGAGAGGTTGAGAGAGCAGGGACTGTTTAGCCTTGAGAAGAGAAGGCCCAGGGGGATCTTATCAATGTGTATAAATACCTGATGGGGACAGTAAAGAAGATGGAGGCAGACTCTTCTCATTGCCCATTGATGGGACAAAAGGCAATGTCACAAAAATTAAAATTAATGAAATTCTATTAAAATGACAACTTTTTTTACTGTGAGGATCATCAAACACTGGAAGAGTTTTTCCGGAGAGGCTGTGGGGTCTCCCTCCTTGCAGATATTCAAAACCAGACTGGACATGGTCCTGCTGTAGCTGACCATGCTTTCAGAAAGGGTTTGTACTAGACAGCCTGCAGAAGTGCCTTCCAGCCTCAGTGACTCTGGCATTCTACAATTCTGTTATTTGGCAAACCTTGCTTGCAAAATTGCTTGTCCAATTCAGTACCTTTTTTCTGTTTATTTGTTTGTTTGCTTGCTTGTTGCAAACATTTAGAAGACAGATTTTGCTCTGTACAAACATTTCAGAAAGAGCTTTAATTAATAGAAGTACAGAGACTGATGTGCAAATGAGTGTTCTTGTGTTTGATTACACATTCTTGAGTGTAATTATGGGGATTCACTTCAAAAGTGCTATCATACCCCTCCATAATGTATATTCACGTCCACTGGTACAACTCCTATTTCAAACCTTTGAGCAGATCTAATCAGCCTAAATTTAAAAGAAAATAACTTACTAGAAAAATATATTTCCCTTCTTTCTCCCTACATCCCTTCTCCCTCCCATCATCATTACCAGAATCCAATCCTTAAACCTATAACTGTAACAGTTATACAACAAACTATAGTCTAGTTCATGTGCACCGCCAGCTTGCCTTCAGTTTAAAAGGTTGCTTTTCAGGTGGTCTAAACACTGACTGTTGGCTATCATCAGACAGAGGTGACTTTTCTTTATCACTATGAGTGAACGTCCCCTTAATTCATTTCTTTGTCTCACAAGTCCAAAAAGACATGGGAGCTGAACACTAATAAAACTTTTCCAGAGCAACATTGAACTATACAGTTCTTGACTAAATCCCATTTTCGATTAGAATTTGACCTGAAAAAAGCAGAACTGGCATCTAGTCCACTTAACATAAACACCTAACTAATGATTGCATTTTGCGCACTCCTTAAACCAGTCTGCCGAAAATTGGTGCTTTACATTCCCACAATAAATGAAGGTTGCTCCTAAATGGGAATGAGCTAATGCGTTCTGTGGGAGTGAAAACATTGTGCCTGATCCCCAATAATCATGGGTTAGGGTTTTTTGATGCTGAAAGTTTCGAATGCTTCTAAAAAGATATTTTGTGCTTCTTAAAGCCTTTGTACATGCATATTTGAGGCGGGATTAACCTGAAGGTTGATACCCAGTACTCAAAGCAGTTACTTAAACATAGGCACCTAATGCAACATGATACCTTAGCTTATCTGCACAGAGAATTCAGGTAGAGTGCCTATGAAGAAGGTATAAATAAAAACCTGTGGTATTTTCAACTGTCACAGCTGGAGTCCAAAACAGTGTACTCCTGCACTGCACACCTGTGCTTAGGCAACTTAATACATTCTGACTTCAATCAGATGACTCGCTCTGTAAACTGCACTAATGATAATGGAAACTCAGACACCCAGTTTATCTCCATTGCAGGCAACAGAATGGGCATCTGAATCTCAACTCATTGTGCATTATAACTAAAGTTTGGTGAACAAAATGCACAATATAAAATTTTACATCGTGGAAGCAAGGCAGCACTGTCAGGCATGATTTGAGCACTTTTATCTTTACTAGACCCCTGCAAAAAAGAACAGCATAATCCTTTGGATATTGTTCTTTGAGTTGCAAAGAAGATTTCAGAAGGGCTGTAGAGTCATATGGTGAAAGTTGAAAGATAAATGGTTACCTTCCGAGCTTAAAAATGGTTTTGGAAACAGAGTTGACACTCTTCTTTTCCAACAAATAAATTGGCAAAAAATTTTCTCATGTGTAGCTATGAGGTTATTTTGCAGATACTGGGATGAAGGAAAAATCTGGGAATGACTCTAAGGAAAGTAGTATGGGTGATCATACAAAGTCTGAGTAAGTAAATCTAATGAATCTTCAGCAAAACTCAAGGAAGGGACCTGTGTGCTTTTGAACAACAGTTTTACAATTTATGCAAAACTTTAGAAGCCAGAGAGTGTTAATATTTTGGAAAGCTATGCATAGAAAAGACATAATCTGCTAGGAAAAACTGAAAAAAGACAAGGCTGAAAAATTTTTTGTAAATAGCTTTAATTTCCCTGATGGGTACAGGTAGAATCACCTTATATACACATATCTTTGTAATAAGCAAAACTTCTGTACAATGACTATGGACTAGCTAGTGAAGTATGTACAGAGGCACAGTAACAGAAAGTCCAACTGGAGTCATTTGTGTTTTTTTAATTTCTTAAATTACAATCCACAAATAGATCATGACTGTGACAGCTCCATCATCAAATGGAGATGTCTCCATTAAATCTCAGGATAGTCTTTTCAGTGTCTGGAATGAGAAATGATTTCATATGGGTTAGTAAAAATAGCCCCTGGAAGGTAGCTGTAGCAGAAGTGACTGGAATGTATCATACTGTTGCCCACAGTCATTTGTGTAGAGTATTTAAATGTAAAAGTAAATTAGAGAGAGAGTAAATTAGAATTCATACATAGCTGAATTCTACATTTTGGCATGACTTTGCTTATTGCCAACAAAGAATTATTTCCTCTTTCAGTTGAAGACTTTGTTAAAAAGAGCATTGTTGATAGTGCCTCAAATCATGAAAATATTAAAATGCTTCTGATATGTATTTGTTATTGTGCATTTAAGAGAGAAATAATCATTTGTCCTCTTGATTGACTTCAAGACAGCAATTACACTGCATATTTGAAAATGTAAGTATACTACAATCAGGTAGTCTCTTCACAAAAGATTATCATTTGCATCTCATAATGTTAATGTTAACTTCAAGATAACTACTCTGTCTATTACTTAATCAAAAATGACAATGAATGTTCACTTCTAGCTGTTGTCCAGCTCATGTACTGCACAGAAGTAAAGTAAAATCTAAGTAATCTGATCCTCCAAGCTGTGATACCCTACACCTTAAACTCAGCAAATGTTACACAACCTTTTTGAAAACTTAAGATAAGATAAAATAAAATCCACCTCCTATTTAAAACCAAAAATATGATTACTAAATCTGAGTTGTCTCTATTAGTTTCCGTAATAGTCAGTGGAAAGAAGTAGTTACTTTTAGAGGGCAATTCATCTCATTCTGAGACAGAAAACTATAGTAGGTCAGATGGATCACCTCAAAGGATTCATGGGACTGCTCCATTACACAGTCCTGTGGCTATAAAGGGAAACTGGAAAGTTTTCTTAGATTAGATGGTTAGATGGCTCAAGTTAAGTAAGATTAATCCTACCCTTAGTACCTAGTGTTTTGTATGCTTCCCACGTCATTCCAAAGCATGAGGCAATAAACACAGCCTCAACATGGTGACTACAATCTATGCTTTTTCTGAGACTGATGTAATTTTTAGATGATGTCTATGCTACTTATTAAGTGAGAGTGGGCGATTAAAATTATTGAAGAAGAAAAGAATAAGAGTAGCAAACTACAAAAATTTATCCCCGTGCCTCTCCAGAGTGCACCATATATTAGAACTGCCTTAGCAACAGAGGCATAAAATTGCTGAGTTGCAGCTCTGACCTGAGCTGGTAGGAGTAACATACAACTCTCATTCTGTTTAATTTACCTTAGTCAGATAGTTGCTCCTCTTGATCTGAGAATTTTAATAAAGAGACTATAGGATGGAAATAAAGAAATAATTTTAAAATAAAAGGGAGCAGTTAATAAATTCAGAACAGATAGATAGAGACTACTGGTGAACCTGTGACTTTGTTTTTCATGACTTGCTGCAAATTTAAATATTGGTTTAATATATACCATTCAAATAAGATGCCTGGTGAATAAGATGCCAAGACACTTTGCTTACCCTTGCATTTATTTTTGTTTTATTTCTCAGCCTGATTAGAGGAAATTCTTTAATATTCAAGGCATCTCAATGAGCAAAATGTGTTGTATTATTAATAGCTTGAGAGTATTGCTAGAAAGACTTCTACAAGAAACAGGTATAATTCCCTATTAAAATGCAAGACTGATTTGCTGACCGCAAGGGGTATTACTAGAGGTCACCACGTTGCATACAATATGTCACAGGATTGCCCATGCACCCACTGCCTGAACAGAAAGCATATTGCATATTTTCCTTGTGTGGATGTGGATTAAAAATGTAAAATAATACTGTTCCCTAGAAAACATAAGCAAGTGCTTTACTGAGCTTTTTCAGATATTTGGAAATTCATCCAGTTTATGGAAAGCTAGTGCCAAATTTAACTATGAAGGGTCCCCACTCCATCATAATTTTCCTCACCCAAACTCTGAAAATTGTCACTGCTTCCTGAAAAATGAGAAACTTCAAACATAATGGTTATTCTCTTTCTTATGGAATATAGTGCATTGCCAAATTAGTTCTCTTGACTCTTGTTCTCCTTGTATATGTCAGGGCCCTAAAGGCACTATAGGTCTTATTGTCTCTGCTCAGCCTCACCAAAGACCTCCCCACACCCTATCCATGGACCCAGGAGCCCCATTTCAGCTCAGCCCAGGGACATTAGCCCCTGCATCAGCAATGTCACAGAAGTGCCGGTCTCCAGCTTTGCTACAGCCTTGCCGTGCCTGATCATGGAATGCCTTGATCCAGACTTCAACTTGTGGACTGAGTTCCTGGTCTGATCTCAGCCCCTGCTGTCTCTATGGATCTGCCTGGCCACCACCAGACCTGATCCTAGCTCTGACCTACGGACTGGCTTTCCATCTTGACCTCAGACCTGTCTCATCACTATGATATGTCCTTATGATCTGGACTCTTCATTGGCCCTGGCCACCTTCTCTGAGTCTGCCCTGCTCACCTCGCTGGGTCCTGTGGGACGGGGCCTGCTGGCCCTGGGATTTCCCCCTTAATGCCTGGTTCATCTTCTCTGACAGTGTATCATCAGTACTATACTCAGACCTCATCGTATTAGGATGAAGGAAGTTTATGTTGGCTTTCAAGATACTTTAAGAAACCTAGGATTTCCTTGCACCCTTGTAGGAACATGTCGTGGTTTAACCTGGCAGGCAGCCAAATACCACACAGCCACTCACTCACTCCCCCTGCCCCCGCAGTGGGACGGGGAGAGAATCGGAAGGATAAGAGCGAGAAAAACTCGTGAGTTGAGATAAAGACAGTTTAATAGAACAGAAAAGAGAAAATAATAATAAATAATTATAGAATACACAAAATGAGTGATGCACAATGTAATTGCTCACCACTCGTGCTGACCGATAACCAAGTAGCAATCGGGACTTCCTGGAACATGCCTACCATTCATATACTGAGCATGATGTCACATGGTATGGAATACCCCGTTGGCCAGCTGGGCTGGCTGTCCTGATTATATTCCCTCCCATCTTGTGTACCTAGCTCAGTCAGCAGGCATGGGAGCTGTCCTTGGATTAGGAGGGTACTTAGCAACAACTGAAAACATTGGTATGTTATCAATATTCTTCTCATACTAAATCCAAAACACAGCACTAGGAAGAAATTTAACCCTATCCTAGCCGAAACCAGGACAGAACACCACGTGGAAACTCAAAATAACATGTCCCCAAGAGTTTCAAGGGAACATTCAAATGAAGGCACAGAAATCAAATGAAGTAGAAGGCCTTAAGTAGTCCAGTTATGCTTTTTTTTACTGACAAATGGATAAATAAAGGACAACTTCCGGACAGTTGAATCCTCTTTGGAAATGTTCTTGTCCCAGTGATACACAGTAATGCATCAATAACAGTTGTTTTTACTCTAGAAGGAAATCCATAAACATCACTAACCACATAAAAGATGCAAATAAACAATGCTAAAAACCATGTTCCAAGAATTATTGACTTTATTCAAAATTCTGAGAAAATTGTATTTTTCTAAAAGTTTTCTGTGTTAGTATGTGGGCAACACACGATATGAAAATTTTCACCAAGTGACTTCCCAGAAAGCCAAAGAACAGATAAATAAATTTTGAATTCTACATATTGATTCAGCATCTACCTCAACTGAGATCTACTTGACGGTGTGCAACCTTCTTATGGCTTAACAGTTCTTGAAAATATTTTCTGCTTTCTGTTCCCTGGCAAAGGTATATCTGTTTCTACAATCCAACCCATGAAGTAGTCATAGCATATAACAAGTAGTTTCTATCTACCAGGAATAAAATCTTAATTTAAGATTGTGGCACCATATTATACGCTAGACATGTAAATTTCTTGTTTCTGTGTTATTTTTTATCTGCTCTAACAACCTCATCTAAGGAAATATAAGGACTTCCTGCACTTTCTACTTTTAGAAAATACAGAGAGAATTGATTCAGGTCAAAAAAGTCAGTGCATTAAGTGCATTAACCAAGAAAACAACTCTTGGAGATTTATTAATTAATGTGTGCCCTACTGACCATTAAAAAACATGAACCTTGCTTTTATCCTGTTTATAAGGTTGCTGTGAGGTTGAACAGAACAAAGTTGACATATCTGTAATCTCCAGTAGGTCTACCAATCCCTCCCCCTACTGCTGTCCAAACATTAACCTGTGACATGACTTGAGATGCAGCTCTCATCAATGCCAAATGTCTGGCAGGTACAGTACATCTATTCTTTACAGATGAATAGAGGTTTTTAAGGTTTAATATAAATCCCGCAGCATTTGTATTCATATTCCTTATGTTAATGTGGACAATCTTTTGACTCACAATGTTGAGCTCAAATACATTTTCTTCTGAGCTCCTAAATTCCTAAAAGATTAAACCAAAAAGGATTTGTTTTTCACAACAAATTACATATTTAATATCATAGACAAAGGGAATTTACTAGGATATACTGATTTTTAAAAGCTTTTGGCTCTGTAAATCAGGTTTTCTGTTTTTGAGACTAATGTAATATGGGATAACTGATAAAATATTACCATATCTTTGTTCCCATTAGAATATGAAAGTAAAATGTAATTGCCATAACTATAAAATACAATAGCAATTTTAAAACCCTAGTGATTTCTTTTCTTTCCCAATTCCCTTGATTTTATTGCTGTTATTATTCAACAAAGTTTGGAGTGGAACTGAAGTTCTGGGTGAGATGCAGCAAACCAGCCTCCTTCAAATCTCAGAGTGGGGATGAAAATGGAGGGGGAAGGAACAGCTCAAGCCAGTATGCCTCCCAGAATTCTGTTCAACTATTAAAGACCTGTATGCAAAGTGGGGAAAAACCCTCTCCAGATCATGACCCTCAATGGTATGTGTAGTGAACCACCTAAAGAAAAGGAGTTCCTATGTAAGCAACAGACATAGGCAGTATCATACTCAGGTGAGAAATATTAAAGGCAATGAAGGAGTGAGCTGTAAATGAGGATGTAAAATAGGATTGCATAGAAAAGTGTGTGATCTCACTTCTCTTTAACTTACCTTCATGACTTGTGCTAGGAAGTAAGCCTGAAAGATGCTAATATTTGTATTTTTGTATGTGGAGATTGAATTGTTTTATTATCAGAGAGTGAAACTAATCAGAAAGGGAAAAATTGAGTCCAGAGCAATGACAGCACCATTGAGTTTTACTCTTCTCCCTGCCAATTTTGTCTTTGACTTTATAATTAAAGCTTGAAGAGTTTCCTGTCTTATTTCTCTAGATTTCTTCAGAAGAGAGTAAAAAAAGAGATGGACTTAAACTGCAAAGTTCACCCTCTCCTGCTACTTGCACTAGAATTGTTAGTGCATTCTGGCCAAAATGTTTTGTTTGAATCATCTCAGGCTTGACAAACTTTCAGTAAATCTAAGGCCCTGTGGCATTTGTGTAGGAACTCCCCTTCCACACAGCGAGGAAGGTTATTTTAGAAATAATGCAGCCTGCACTTACCTGGGGTCTATCTCAACTTGGAACATTGTCAGCACCTTGTAAAGAGAGCCACTCCTCTGGTTGTGTTCTTCTGGAACATAATAGCCCAAGGAAACAAATACTAAAGGTGGATTGGAGTGTAACTCCCTACATGAACATTTTTCATCATATGCATCTGGTCTGCTTAACCTATTTGTTAGATAACTTGGCCAAGTACTTATGTAGATCTAAGAGAGTTCATCCAAGGTTTCTGGATGTAGAAGCTCCAGACTGTAACTTCTTCATAATTGTGGAAGCTCTGCTGCCTTTTCCTACCAATCCTAACCCTATTTTTTTCTAGAATTCTTAATTCTCCTGCAGTCTAGATTCATAGATTGTGCCAACTAAATTCTAGACTTATTTGTTCTTTTGGGGAACATAACAACAAAAGTAAAGGGACATAAAGACTTTGTAAAGCTGTCTTAAAAAATCTTGCATCTTATTTTATACAGGACAAATATACAATTATGTGAATTAAATATACAACACCTATGCATGTCACAACACTTAAATTGATTTGGCCTCTTTCTTTTTCTTTGATAGAGCTATTGAGATGCCAGTGTATGTCCACATGGAAGCCCTGTGGGGACCACAGGTACCTGATCCGCATAATTGTCCATTAGACACGTATTCCTTACACACAGTGAATATCTATGGGCAGAAGGTAACACCAAGTTAAATAACTAAACTAAGAAAGGTAATATCTAATAATGTTTGATTTTATAAAAATCTCATTTTATAAAGCTTAGATTTATTTTTAATTTTAGAGGATGGGTTATCTGACAAAGTAAAAATATTTTTGTAGTATACAAGTCAATGTTCAGTCAACAGAATTGAGGAGCAGGGAAAAAAAAACCACACCACTACCATTTTGCACATTAAGCACATTTGGCTTAGGTCAGTACCAGCTGTCCTTGGAGAAGATCCAGCTTCTGCAGAAAATGGTGTTACAGGATATAGCACTGTTTCAATGTCTTTGCAAAAAAAGGGAATACTAGTACTTCCTCTTTCTACTTCCCTTCAGAAAAAAACACTATGGGGATCTTTAGCTTCCCTTTACCTTCATATTTTAACATAAGAAAAACTGTAATTTCTTTATTTACTTCCAGGGTCCATTATAGATGTTGTAAAAGGTAATCAGTCTACAGTACTGGGACCTTACGCTTATTTCAAAAATCCTCCAGGACAATTAGTACCATTATATTTTTTCGTGTCTCTTCTGACAGCACAGGGAAGGCTTCATTTTATCTCACAGATCTGATGCTCATTACTGGTGCTAGTTTATTTATTATCTCTATCTCATAAAACCCACAGTTATCCAAGCTAATAGGTATGGTACAAATGTCACTAGTGCACCATGAGTGGCCTCAAAGGATGGGAAGACAGGAATGCATTACTGTTCATGGATTGTCATGGCTACGCACAAGGACCTGCAATTCACAAACATCCAGTCCCGTCATACTCAGCAAATCAGTTCAGATACTCATGGCTGAAATTGATGGTATCTGATTCAAAGTAGGTTTTCTTCTAAATTGTAACTGTCATATTGAATTAAGTCATATGCTGTGTCACATCAGTATATAAGATGCTACTTAAACAGTATAACCCAACATAACAGAAAAAAAATGAAGGACTGTAAGATACTTACTGCACTACACAAACTAGAAGCAAATTGTACTTACATTCAATTCCCAAATTTAAGGATCTCTCATCTACTTTGAAAGGGGAAAACTCTCCAAATTCCCAATTACCCATTTATAACTGTTACTTGACACTTCTACTGTGGTCCATACAGTTTCTAATGCCTCAGTTATTTTCTCATGAAGGCTTTCACCATCTCTTACTCTGTGATTTACTTATGATTTATCTCTTTTTCTTTCTAAAAAGGCAGTATTCTAGAATAACACATATGAAGCTATGCATATGAATGTGCAGCACTATCCCATTTTTACTGGTACATTCAGCACGTTTCAGTGAGTGATCTAAACGCAGTATAATACCTTGTCAAATTCACTGAAAGCCCAGTGAATGCAGAGTTGTGGTACTGAGGAAAATACCACTGCTCCACTGCAGTTCTTCTGGCCAATCTAGGATTCAAAAAAGAAGGTCAGATCATTTGTCCATAGGCAAAGAGTAATCACAGCAGTTTGGATCCCTGGAGGAAGCAATAAACCATGGGTAGAATGAAAAAAAAAAAAAAAAAAAGAAAGAACTTACAGAATTTGTTTGCCATTAAGGAACGCTAGCAATCATTATAGTCCACAAAAGCTATAAGCTATATTTAAAAAATGTGGATGAATACAATAAACAGAGAAAGAGAGTAAAATGTTCTATATTTAAATAAATAAATAACTACAGAAAAACAAAGAGCCAGGGTCAGACACCCCTCCCCCACAGCGTGAATTGGGGGGATTAAGTGTTCATTATCATGAATAAGGTGTGATGATTCAAACCCTAAAAGGAATGCAGGAAGGCAGAGAAGCATTGCTATCCAGGTACTTTTATAAGTCATCATCACAGTATCAGAAGGATGGAGTGTCTCCCACCAAATTGTGTTTCAAAAGAAAACACCATTTTCTCTCTCTTTTCCTTTATAGCCTGAGTCTTCTCAGTAGACTACTCTGTCATGAGGACCCTCTTCTCTTAGCCACCAGGGAGAAAAATATTCTATGCAAAGCAGAAGAGCCTCAGTATTGGGCTGGGATTGGGAGAGAAAGAATAATCCTCAAAGAACTGTTTGGTTGGGATCTTCCTCTAAAAGTTGCTGTCTCAGACTACTTACAGGCAGAGGAGGAAACTTAATTCATGTCTTCCAAATGCTGAGTGGATTCTTTGGCTTCTGGAAAACATGAGAAAGGTGTGTGTTAGAGGTAGACAAATGGTGGTGGGCTTCAGGATCCATGGGAATTTCTCCTGTCCCAGCCCAAGAGATGTGAGGTTGCTGTTATTCTGTGTCCCCAGACTAGTCAGCAGTGAAGACAGCACATTTCCAGTAGTGGCACACACACACATACAGACGCATGCACTACATCACAGATGGCCACACAGACCAACACATATAGAAAACAACACCTTTCCCAAAGTTCTCGTAAATACCCACAGTACTCACACAAAGAACAACCACATGTAAGAATGGGTGGTCTGGGCTGTTCCTCCACTCCAGCTGATAAGAACCGAAGGACACTGATGTAATATATTCACACACACACACACACACACACACACACACACACACACACACACGAGTCACTCAGGATAGAGAGGACAACCACACAGAGAAATAGGATTTCATGAGAATATAGGACTGAGTGTGGTCATCAAGCACAGGACTCAGTCAAACCAGTCAACAGCAACCTGTTTACACTTGACCAGCCTCCCTTTACACCTTTTTACCTCTAATTTCCCATACTTGTTTGTCCTCAGCCCACCTTGGTCTTCCTCTTTCATTTAGCTGGTTCATTCTGGTGGGTTTCACTGGAAGAACCGTGGTCTTATGTTTCTCTTTTGATGCCCATAGGAAATAGTTGAGTCAGGGTCCTCCCTTTTCACTGATAAGGTTACTATTGTTCCTCTACCCATCATTGTTATTCTGATCCTCCCTCACATATGTGTTTACTGTGACTAGCTTTTTATCATATAAGCTAATAGTATGTAAGGTATAGAATATTCTATGACTAACAGTATGACACATACTCTGTCAATGATATGACACTATGACATAACATACTATGATTAGTGAGTCAAACATGTCCAGGACCATTTTCTGGTGCAGAGGTCATCTGGTATGGAATGGTAAATCTACATACCATCATATACTTTTGCTACCCAGCACAGGGTGGTCATGTAAAAACAGCACAGTAGAAAAGTCTCTTCTAACTGTGCCTGGGAATTATCTGGGACAGTTCTGGCTGGCCTGTGCCAAAACTATGCCAAAAACCAATTCTAACAAATTAGCAATCTGGATCACCTGTTCTGGTTCCAGGAACATTTTCGGGCACTGTCTAATAGACTAGTATAGCTGTAACCTGTATTTTGTGAGAAAATGTTTGTCTATAAAACCAAGGGACAATTCAGGACTGTGAACCTTAATTTGAGAAAATTTGTTATACGTGTTTTGTTATACAACATAGACATGCAGAAGAACAGAGAGGATTAAGTTGCATGTGCACAGACATCACTACCTCCCATGGTGTTAGGTGCATACAACATTGGCCAGTCCTAATGGAGGCTGTTGACTTCTGAGACCACTCTCCCACCACCAAATTTGAACTTGTTTGTTCTCATATTCTTGGCTTGTTTAGGTAGATCCACGTTCCTAGCTTTTATGGATGCCTTTCTTTGGTACAAATCTAACTAACTGTTACGAGAGAAAAAAAGGTTAGGTTTCTTTCATTAAGGCACTGAGGTTACTACTCTTAGGACTATAGATCTAAGGCAGTTTTGGAAAGATATTTTGAGCCTTCAAGTGGCTTAGATGTGCCTGAAAATTGCCACTTATTTATTAAACATGTACCTCTAGGCACAGCTATAAAATTATGTGAAGCTTGCTTCCCTACCCCCCACCCCCCCTTTCCAAAGAAACAGCTACCAGTTTTTCACAAATAATGATTATCTAAGTAGTTAATGTAATTAATGCAACTCAATAGTGTGTTCATTTTAAAATTATTTCTTGATTGTGGATACTGTTCTAGTCTATATTCTGCTTAAAATGTGTTGTTCTTGCTCTTATATCTCAATAGTTCAGCTGAATAAATATATTCTGACTCCTGCATTGTTATCAGGTTTTAGATTTGATCTCAAAGATAAATTCTTGATCTGTTTCAAAATTTATTGTCATCAATACATTTTATTAGGCTGTCTATTCTGCCTAAAAATATAGAATACATTTTGCAGGCTGGATTGTGTCTCAGGGAGGATAACATTAAATAAAAATACAGATGTATACAGAGCATTTGCTAGGGGGGTCGTTAGCAGATTCTTCAAGAATGCTTCATATTCTATATGCTGTGCCATTAGATCATAATAAAATATTACATAAAAGATAGAAATACCTTGAATGAATATAAAGTGCGCTTCACTTTCTCTTTTCACACAAGTTTTGTATATACTGAGAAATTTCTTGACATATAATGCATAGGTTGAGAGTCTTCTGTTCAATTTAAAAAAAAAAAAAGGAAGGTTGTCACTACTGAGAATGGATAATAATGAGCAAACATTTGCATGCACCTGAGATGGCTGAGAGGATAGTGAAAGAATGGACAACATTCAAAATGTCTAATTTTCGTCTAAATCAGACTTTTACTCTCAATGTGTTTGCTTTACAGTCAACCTCCACAGAGTCACTCAGGGCAGAATTCCAAACTATGTGATTTAAGGCTTCTTCTGAAGGGCACACCTCTCCCTCACTACTGACAACAGAGAACTTTAAGTGAAGAGTTGCTAACGTCTCTTGGATAAATCAAGTATCTGCAATTGAGTTTGAACATTCTTGTTCTTCATAAAGTTGTCTTGCATGAATGTCATTAAAACCAAAATTTTGGAAGCAATTAAAAAATGTTGAGATTCACAAGATTTAGTTGGAGACTGGGAAAAAAACCTACTGGGATTACTTACCAATCTGCCAGCAGCTCTAGCACTGAATGATTGTAACTGTCATTAATTACTGAAAGATCTGAATAACAAATACCTGACTTGTAGTTAAACCTACATTCAACTGCATTTTCAAAAACTATTAGGAATTCAGTTACAAGAAGAAAAGTAAAAGGAAATTTATTTCTTTAAAGATGCAAAAGAACATGACAATTGGATTGCCTGAAAGGGGAGGATGGGCTTCCACTGAACAGTATTTAAGATAAAACAACTTTAAACTCTGATTCTCAGGAAACCAGATATAACTTTATATCCTATTTGAAAGATGAATCTTAAATTTATAAATATATTTATAATATAAGTTGAGGTTAAAGCATTGTACTCTGACTCAGGATATTTAGTCTACTAGTCTTGCTCTGCCACAGACTCATGGTATAGTCTTGGCAAGATGTGATTTTCTTGTGTTTTAGCCTAGTATGGGGAATATAGGAATAATGCATTCTCTATGAAGAAAGAAGGAACTACCACAGTAATTAATTTTATTCTATTGTGTAATAAAAAGTGTAAGTGTACTCTTAATTAGTTCCTCCTTAAGCTAAAATATATATTTTTAAAGAAGAGACATCTAATCTTAGTTGATAAATTGCTATTGATACAAAATTCGCTATAGCCATAGATAGGTAAAGCTTTCATTGACATTTCATAAGTCATTAATCTGAGTATTAAAAATTATGTATTTTTTCTAGATGGGGTTACAATGTTATTTCATTTTATGTAAAAACTGTAGTCAAAGAGCCTAAGACCAGAAAGGAAAATTATTTTTAATTCTTTTATACCCATGAGTTTATCTTTAAAAATGATTTTGAAGCCTTTTGGCTAGTGTCAAATATTTGAATAACCTGGGCACTTCAGAGCCATTTTCTGAAGTACACAATATTGGAGAAACAGATGGTTTATTATCTAACCTTCCTTGACTTCAGGAAGAGATGGGCATCTAGATCCTTGCCTCCTTTCAACAAATTTCTGTTCTTCTGGGAGCAAAGCATTAAGCTAAGGAGGCAGTAGGATCTAAAAAATGTGTTAGCTCTGTAACACTTACCAACATTCTAAAAGAAGAACCAGTAAGACCCTAAAAAAGGGGTTTCTGATCCAGAATGCAAATCAGGATAGGTGATAATGAGCAATTAAGTCATTAAATCATCATTGACTATTACCTCTACTACCACCTGTATATTACTGGTATCAGATTAAGAATATTGAATCACAAACATTTCTTATTCTCACTTCTTTTAAATTGGGAATAACTTCTGTATTTGAGTGATTCTGCTGTTGATGATATTGATGAAATTGTTAATTTTTCTCAGTAGATAGAATTTAAAAGTGGGAAAGAGGATCAGAATTTGTCTGTCACCAAACATCACATCATCTGTCAGCCACATGTTGCCCAAGGAAATGGGCAAGCTGTTAGCCTGTTACTAATTTTAGTTTGTTTTCATTCAGCTTGGTTTGTTCTCTTGGGTCACTAATTAAAGCTTATGTGCTATGATTCAAAAATTAAGTTTTTCTTCTTCCTGAAAATATTTGCTATAATGAAGAACTACTTCAATTTCTTATCAAAGTATTTATAACATAGATTGTAAGGTGTTAAATTTTTGGCTTTACAGAAAGAGAGAAGAACGTGATATTTTGCATTCTTTGTAGGATTGATTTAACAGTCCCCATCATAATTACTGCTGTAAAAAGAGTAGTTCCTGATGAGCTTGTATTTATGTCCTCCCAAAAATCTGAGAAAAATAACCAACTGTGGGGGTGAGTTTTTCACTAAAAGTAAATTTGTGAAAAATACAATGTTGAATTCTGTGAAGAATACATTACACCTTCACACCATTTTCAAGTCACTATTGAAAAGCCATACTGAGATACATTGGCAAATTTATCAACATCCAATTGAAGACAGGTTGCAGCTTCTTTGAAGACTTAACTTTGAATGTAATCAGCATAAAAACCAAAACAAACTCTTTCTTCGGTTGTACCATTTTTTGTTCTGGTAATAAACAGCATGATTTGGAAAGTTTATATGAATTGGAATCAAAAGCTATTGCTACTTTTTTCTCCCCCTGTTTAAGCACTGATTACAAATCATAGGATAATTTAAGTCTNATAGCCAAGACAGCTTTAGAATTTAAATACTAAGAAAATTACAAGAATCTGGGACAAGTTCATCAAACTATATGAATTTAAGGCAAACCACATAACTAAATGTTATGAGGGAAGTTAGATATGTCCAACTGGTAAATTAAGAAGGAATTCATCTACTTATTTTTTTCCCAAAGTTTGTCATGAGACTTGTTCACTTTTGCATACTCTGCCCTATATGATGTGTTTGAGAATTAGCTTAAATGGAGATAACTTATGCATATCCCTTCATGCTGTCTTAGTTTTGTATTAGAATCGCTACCATCATATACAAAATTAATAATACCATGTGGATTTTCTTCCTACAGAGATTTTTTAATGTAACTGACCAGATGTGAAGACAATATTTTAATCAAACATATTGAATTTTAAAATGCAAGCAATTTTAGCAAAATACATTGTATTTTTTTGTTAGAGATATAAGTGACTTGAATTTGCTTAACAACTTACATGACATTTGAAATAGGGGTACCACAGGAAACTAATGCTTATCTTTCTTTTGTAGCATTTTTAATAGGTCATTAGAACACAGAAAGATAAAATTGTGTGGATAAAGGACAAAACATATGAACACTAAACAGATTAATGTCTATTCTGCTGAATATGAAAAAATAAACTGTGTAGAAATCAGGTTTGCAGTTTCAATGGGTTGGATAATAAAGAAAATATGTAATATGACTTTAGGAAAAATTCAGTAGTTTGAACCCCCTCCATACCTAAAAGATATTCCAAGAGCTAAAAGAAAAACAAACAAACAAAAAACCCCAATATTCTCTCTGGGGTCTGTCAGTTGTCTTTCATTGTTTCCTCTCTTACTAGTTCCAACCACATCCATCCGGAAGCTCTCATTCCTGCAGCTTGGTAAAATAAACTTTACACAGATGTAGCAAAAAGCTGAAAATTCTCTTCTATGGAAACTTATTTATGGACGGTGAATGGTTTTCACATTTCTGTGTCCTCTTACTTTTCACCAAACCCAACTCTTCTTTGGACAATGTTATAGAAANGAGCTTGTATTTATGTCCTCCCAAAAATCTGAGAAAAATAACCAACTGTGGGGGTGAGTTTTTCACTAAAAGTAAATTTGTGAAAAATACAATGTTGAATTCTGTGAAGAATACATTACACCTTCACACCATTTTCAAGTCACTATTGAAAAGCCATACTGAGATACATTGGCAAATTTATCAACATCCAATTGAAGACAGGTTGCAGCTTCTTTGAAGACTTAACTTTGAATGTAATCAGCATAAAAACCAAAACAAACTCAACTCTTTCTTCGGTTGTACCATTTTTTGTTCTGGTAATAAACAGCATGATTTGGAAAGTTTATATGAATTGGAATCAAAAGCTATTGCTACTTTTTTCTCCCCCTGTTTAAGCACTGATTACAAATCATAGGATAATTTAAGTCTGAAGGGACCTCAGGAGGTCATCTGATCCAACCTCAATAAGCCAATCTACCTTAAACTGTTCAAACAGAATGGAGGATCAGGCCTAGTATTCTATCCAAAGTGTCATGTAATAAGATTATTAACACACATAGTTACGCATAATGATCAAGATTCAACCATTCTTAGCCTCAAACATGGTGATACATATTTGCTACCAACTGCCATTGATGTGATTCTTTTCCAGTATACAGATTTGCAGAGATTTTCTCATATGAAGCTACAACATAGTTTAAGTTTTCCATCTATGGGATGAAAGGTTAAAAGTAAGAAGATTACTTAACCTGCAGAACCATTCAGAGACAGGACTCATTGACTGGATGGGAAAGTCAACATTTTCCACTCTGGCTACAAGAATGGATAGTTCTTTCTTCAGTCAGTAGCTCTTCCTGGAGCAAGATAATTCTCTTAATGTCCCCAAAGACCCTAATACAGAAAATAATAATAAAATTACTGTTTCTTAGACCCCAAGAGCATGTTACCTTCATAAAGTTGATAGTCTTGTTTGTTTTTNTTGTGTGGATAAAGGACAAAACATATGAACACTAAACAGATTAATGTCTATTCTGCTGAATATGAAAAAATAAACTGTGTAGAAATCAGGTTTGCAGTTTCAATGGGTTGGATAATAAAGAAAATATGTAATATGACTTTAGGAAAAATTCAGTAGTTTGAACCCCCTCCATACCTAAAAGATATTCCAAGAGCTAAAAGAAAAACAAACAAACAAAAAAACCCAATATTCTCTCTGGGGTCTGTCAGTTGTCTTTCATTGTTTCCTCTCTTACTAGTTCCAACCACATCCATCCGGAAGCTCTCATTCCTGCAGCTTGGTAAAATAAACTTTACACAGATGTAGCAAAAAGCTGAAAATTCTCTTCTATGGAAACTTATTTATGGACGGTGAATGGTTTTCACATTTCTGTGTCCTCTTACTTTTCACCAAACCCAACTCTTCTTTGGACAATGTTATAGAAAAAAAGTACGACCTTTACTTTATAGAATCATATTTTAAAGATTAAGAAGTGATGTGCATGATTCCTATGGAGAAGGACTAAATAGGAGATGTGTCTTTGATTGTTATGAGATTCTATGAAGTAAGGCAAAGAGCAATGCTGAAGAACATGTTTAATCTAACTATCTATAACCAGACTCTTTTTTTAAAATTTGTTTTTTTAACCTATGTCTTTTAGAAGGATCTCCAATGTGGATCATGGAGACAATCACACGTGAGTATGATCTTTGATTTGTTTGGCTTTTTTTCCCATTCTTCAGTCATATATAAGCACAAAGAATAAGAGAATCTGAAGCTAAAGATTTTGAACCAATTCTAGAGGGAAGGGTGGCATGCACACAGGAAGGGAGCTCATCTCCAAAAATATCTTTATAAAGGTTTGTCTTCCTTAAGTTCATATCCTATGAAATAAAGTACTTTATTAACTCTCTCGTAAATGTCTATCTTGCCTTCCCTTGCAAGAGTTACATCCCTTCCCTTACATCTCAATTTACAAAGCTATAAGTTGGTGATTATACTTCTAAACATCTCAAAATTGGTGTTTTGAGTAATTTACAGACTATTTTAACCTTTACTTGGCCAAAGAATATCTTCTAGTTAAAGCTTGTTTACTTTATCAATGCGTATTTACAAACATGTTTTCTCTGTGCATTGCTTTAAAAAAAGGAAAAATGAGCAGCTTACATTTTTTATAATTATAGTTAGGTTCATGCAGAGCTGTCCCCAAGAGATACATACTCAGATGAATGAAATTCCAAGAATTTGAAAGAATCTTAGAACGTACATAAACATGCAGGAATCTTTGCTATGTCTTCTTGAGCTGATGCACTTGAATTCTGAACAAAGCTGAGGATTAATTGTTTCTGATTCATGATTACATCTAGAACTCATAGATTAATTCAGGAATGGAGCCACTAATCATGAAAATAGGATGACCTAGATTAGATTTCACATAACTTAGGTACTAATTGGAAACAAATAAGTTAGGAGACTAATTGACCTCCATAATTCATGCAGAGAGATCTTTCAGAAGCCAAAATTCATTAGCTTTTCTTCTTAAACATGCAGAAAATCCTTGATACTGACATAAAAGAGTGTAGAGTCATGTCAGTGATTACTGAAGTACTCTGAAAGACAACAAAAAGCTTTAAACCTGCAGTCAATGATCACACCTCTGTGACAATGGACTTGTACACAAATAAGGTGAAGACTGGTTTTGTAAGAGAGAATTGTTTTTTCAGTAATTGGAAGGCAATAGGGAAGGGAAATAATGGCTGTTACCAACCTCCCTACTTGTGCTGTTATTGCATAGTATCTCTTTACCTTTGCTTTGACAAACATCAGACATTTTAAAACAAGTGAAAAAAAAAAACAAAAAAAACCCAAAACAACCCAAGAATACAAGTAAAATGTCTTCACCCAGATATGCCTCTGAATATTGAAACGTGAATAAATAAGTTGTGAAACCTACTAATTCTATTGTTTTGTGCATTAATGGAAATGTTTAAATGAACAGTGAACACAGTACAAAAAATTATAGGTAGACTAAAGTAAGATACAAGAAGAGATTAAATTCTGATAATAGATGGGACAGTATGATTGTTCAGGATAAGTCAATGTAGAAAAGTAAATTATATAAGTTACTTACTAAAAGATTTACTTGTAAAGGTTAATAGCTCTAAAAACAGCCTAGGTAGTTGTGTCCATGTTCAGTACGTACCCATCCCAAGAGATTTTACTTCAGCTGTTCTTTGCGTGTTACTCATTGAGGCTATACTACCACGTAATCTGCTGTAGGAGCTATGTCATTTTCCTAATACATTTCCTGCTCTGAAAAGATGTGTATTTCCAGACCATGTTTTTGTATTAATTATCTGCTCTTAAAAGCGATACTGTTTTTCTGGTTTGCATCCAGACTTTTACACACTATTACTTCAAACAAAAGAGACATCTAGGATCAAGTTCAATAGTGTAAGTCAAAGGAGAGAAAGAATAGGAAGAAGTGCTGAAGATTGTCCCAAAGAGTCCTTCAGAACTGCTGCCAAGGCAGCTTTACGCAAAAAAAAATCTTCATAATGCAAAGTCCAAATAAGCTATTTACCATCACAGAAAATAAAAAAGGGAAACGGATGTGGTTGGTGGGCAAAAATAAAGTGCAAACCACATCTAGCCAAAAAGAGCTTGGTTTTTTCTTGGTTTATTATTTTTTTCTCAAGACCAGGCTTCTCAATAACTTAATTTTCTACATGTTTAAGCAATAAAGAAACCTAGGATAAGTGATGTAATTTAGCTGGGCATTGCTCCTTGAAAAAAGACTTCTGAACATAATGTGTAATCTTGATGCAGTATAAGCAGGAGTGTAATTGAGTTTTGTTTATCAAATATGTTTGCCAATATGTGAACAGTACAACAGTTTATTGTGTTTGCTGACAGGTAAATTTCTCATTCAGTGAGAAGATAGCTCTTCTAAAAAAGCAAACATAGAACTTAATTGATAGTGAATGTTTAATTCATTTTCATAAAAATCAATAGTGTTTCTCAAGGGGATAAAGGTGAATTAATTCATTTATCTAGATCTTTAAAGCTGATGTATAGTAAACACGAGAAGTTTAACAAAGGTTAAAGAGTGCTTGTTGAGAGGCCTTCAAGATAGCAACACCATTTTGGTTTGTTTGATTTCTTAACACTGGGAAGATTATTTGTATTAAATTATCACTTTATCATTCCATAGTAGAACAGGTGGTTCCTCATGTTATAGTCCTATTACTAGATATTTGCCACTCATGGAAATTCATAATACATGCAACACAATCAAAACAGGAAAAAAAGCTTATCTTGTTGCTGAATAGAAGTAAAATTAATTGTTTTGATATGAAAAATGTAAAAAAAAAAAAATAAAAAGAAGAGGTTGGATGCTAAATGCCAGTAATAGTCTAAACAACATAAAGATCCAAAATACAGTAACCACTTTTACAAGCTTGTTGTTATACTTCCACTGCCCTGAGAGTTTCAGAGTCTCAATAACAATAAAAAGAATGAAGGGTAGGAAAAAGAGTAGAAGTCTAAAAATGGCAGGGCTTTCATACTGGTGCATTTTTATTGACTTGCTTTGCTATTCCCTCCTTTGATTATTCCATGACATGTTGTTTGGGGGTTTTGTTTTGTTGTGTTATTTTCTACAGCCTTTACTGTCAGCTACAAATCACAAAACATAAAGAGTCAAAAATCAACCAAACAAGCAAAGAAACAAAGATTACAAAGAAGTATGCCTCCCATTATGGATTTCAATGGTGTTTAAAAACATGTATTAAATTAAATGTATTAAGACCTGTATTTTCCAAATCTATTTGCACAAGTATAAATCCCCCCTCCAGGACATGCCTGGAGTTTTCTGTTGCTAAAATTGCTGCTGAAGAATTGTGAGATTGTCACCAGGAGAGCAGATGACCTTGCTGAGAGTGAACAGTTGAAAGTATAATAATGAAGATATCATTTATCTTCATATTCAGAATAAAATAAACTGAACACCTCAGTTACTAGCATTTATTTAATTAAAAAAGCATTATTTAATCTGCCTTCCTTTGAGATAAGAATTAAACAGTTTATTACAAATGGTCAGGCAGGTCTTAGTTGTTAACAGCACTAAGTGCACATTGCATTTCTAAATTCAGTCCGCTCCCTCCAAAAATGGCAAAGGACAAGCAGAACTATTGGTTCAGATAGGTTCAGCTGCACATGTAAAACATACACGTCCAAATTCAACCACCACACATATACATGCTAAGGACTCTGTCACATTGGTATTTATTTGATGATGAACAGTTGCAACTACAAAAAAATTTACTTTAGAGCTATTGATTAAATCAAGGCTTGTGTCTCATTATTGTCAAGAATTGCCAGAAATCTTAAGTATGAGAAGACAATTTCATCACCTGCAAATCCATTGAGGAGTGGTGTAGCTACTAGACCTTAGTGGAACTCAGTAATCAAGAACAGGGAAATGTACCTCAGTTCTGTTTCTCTGTCCAACACTGTGAACTAAGGAAAGTTTTGAACCCTTTACATACAGCTTTGTAAATTGGGTATGATGCCATTTAGTCAGGTTTATGATGATTGATCCAAACATAATGGTCAGTCAATAAGATAACCAGGAATAGATTGCACGTTCTTATATGAAGGTCTAGTCAAGGTCTGACTTTTAGCAGGCAGCTACTATAATAACACGAGGCAAGCAAAAGTCTGAATCAATAGGATATTAGCTATGTGTTATATCTAATTACAAATATAGGAAGCTATAGGCAAATCTAGCTATATAGTAAATGTGATACAGCCTATTCATCTATGCTTACATATCAGCTACCTCATACTTAAAGAAGATAAAAAATGCATCTGGAGGTTGTTGAAGAGTAGTTCGTTATCTAACATGTTATCTGTTCTGATTGACTACACAGACAGCTTTAAGGTATCTTGTTTATACGCCTATACTTTTATTCACAAAATACAGCCTTAGTTGGTGTTTTCTTTACCACTGCAGTAAAATGGTCTGCATGTGGTTTTGTTAGATTTTTTTTTTTTTTTCCCCTCTATCAGGAACACTATTATTCCAGCTGTTTTGGGGGTGGGGAAGAGTGAAAACTTTTAATTAGCTCCCACCCCAAATAATAAACAAAACAGGATATCATAGTTGAGAATACAGCAGTGGATTGCACAAAATACCATTCTTATTTTGTTCTTAGATTTTCAAGTAAATGAGAAATCAACTTATCTTCATTTAAACTACTCCTAGAAAAATACGTGCTGATTCATTCTGCTGAATCTTTCTAATGAAGTTAATGTTTGGGTGAAACATCCTCTCCCAGAAGTTTCTGCTTCTACATAATTTCAGTATGTATACATAAATATGTTATAATCAGGTACAGTATAATAGCATAACTGTTACACCACTTTAAAAAATGTACCTTCATAGACAGAAATCAACAGTGGGTTCACGACCTGTAAAGATCTACACTGCATCACTCGGTCCCATACAGAGATATTCAAGGTACCCCAGCACAAGCTGGATCTGGAACCAGCAGCAGTACTGTTGTGCCAACATTGTGCTGTGCCAGAGCCAATTAATCCTGTTAGGAAGCTACTCTGATGCCAAGACCCAAGTGTATATCTCTATATAATGCTGCACAGTTCTTTATATGCATACTAAGTTGTCTGGACATTCCTTACATGGTACTGCATTGTGTGGTGTAGGAATACTCAAATATCCTGATCTACTGTGCAAAACACAATGACCTTTGATATATTAATGCAGCATTTAGTGTTTAATCCCATACTGTTATGAAAACTAATTACATTTTCAAAAACTAATTATATGGTAGCAGAATTTCACAGCCTCTGAGATTAAGATGGCTCCAACACTACTTCAGAGGAAGGTTGGTATTATTCCTGGCTAGAGTTTTTGACTTAATTTCTAAAGGTATGTCTATACTGCACTTCAAAGGTGCAACTGAGGTTCATGTAAACACGTGAGAAAAAAGCCAAACCAGCTAACCCTGGTACTTCTGGCAGTCTAGCCATGATAACACATGACGCTAGAGTGAGTGCACTATGAAATACTGGTTAAGTATTCAGAGGATAATATCTGATGTGTTGTAGTCCTAAAGTGCAGAAGTTACACTTGTTCAAGGAAACTAAGAAGATAAGGCAACTATTCTTGTATACTGCGGTTAGTGTCTAAGCTGACTGCTTTCAAGAGACCTCATATTTGCCTGCATAAGCTGTAGTTGTACATTTAAACAGCAATGTGTTTGTACAGAGTTAGTGATTTTATGTGCACGGCTTAATTATAAAATTAGCCCTGCTCTTGTTAATAAGGAAACATTTGTTTCTTTACAGCAAAGAACAACAACAACAAAAAAATCATTTAATTGAGATCTCGCCTGCTCTGAATACACCTTGTATTTTGAATGTTCTCTTTTCCATGGGATGTTGATTGTGTGTTGTTGATCCTTCAAGTTATTAAACTCTATTTCTGTGCTATATATGTATCAGTACATATACTGTATGTACACTTTAAACAGATCATGTAAGGCAGGAAAACAAGTACCATTAAGACAAAATATTGTCAAATACAATGTAGAGTGTACACTTACCTCAGGTTTGAAGTTGGCCCATTGTTTACTAATATTGAAAATACATCAGAAAGTATTTATGTCTAATGAAAGGAAATAAGATATAGTAAGGTTTTTTTACTTTGGACTTCTTACATACTCTAAAAAGAATACAGTTCCATACCTGTACCACTGCAATAGTAATTAAAGAAAAGTAGGGCATTAAGAAGGCATATGCTATCTGAATGACAAAAAGGATCCAGATCCTTTGCATGGTGGAGCCATCTACAGCTTTGTTTCATATTTTTCCAGCTGTTTCATTATGGTAGTCTACATTACTTAGAAGTTCAATGAGCAAATTTTGTCCAATCCTAAGTCTGACTAAATACCAATACTTATTCAGATTGCAAAAGGATATAACACGCTTTAGGTACACAGCAAGTTCTATGACTCTGTTCCTGAATATCTTGTTAGGCAACTTTGCTTACACACTGTACCAAATATGCCATCTCTTTATGCAGTAAAAAGAACGGTGGTCTTTCAAATTACGTCCATTATAAAGATTGATACAAAGAGTCACCTTAAAAAGTGGCATGTCTTTAAATTCTCATTGAAGTAAGAAAATGATCATTTAATTAAAATGCTTAGATTAAAAATCATGGTAAAATGTGTTTATTGTAAGTTTTGATTTTGTTTGTTTTCTGACTATCATTTCTTGTCTCCTCTACAATTCAGAAAAATAATAGAAAAAAAAGATTTTATATCTACTGCACTTTAATCTTTTCTTAATAAAATATTTCCTCTTTTTTAAGAGGCAGACCCAATTGTTATGCCTTCTTGTCAGACTTTTACCTCATTCTTATGATGATTCCTCTAAGGTAACGTACAGGAGCTGGTTCGTTATCTAATATGGCTAATTTAAGAAAAGATTATTTTTTCCATATCTAGTAGTATAAGAAATATACAGACTAGAGAACCAGAAAATAAGTTTGGAATTTTTTTTTTTCTGCAATGACCCTTCATTTCCAAGTGGCTGTGCTATCACAGTTTGCTTCCCTGTACTTTTTAAATCAATATTGATCTAGGAGGTTTGTAGGAACCCATGCTGACAACTCTGCAATCACTGTCTTTCCTTTTTAATTTCCTTGAGCAAGTGGAACTTCAACAATTTACAACTGTATGTGAGCAGCCCCATCACAACTAATAGGTCTTCAGGACATGTTGGCATCTCTGGAGAAACACCTTAGATCCTAATCTTAATGTCTCCAACTATTCAGTGATGTAGTAGCAATTACATAGGTCAGTGCATATCTTACGTCAGTAGAGAAAACTTGACAGTCTAGTGTAAAAGGAAATAAGCCATTTCAGTGATACATAAAAGCATATATAAATCAAATATACTTCAGTAGAGAAATATATATCAAGTAGTAACTTATTTGTTTGCAGCATATACGATGTTCCTAAGCACATATCTTTCTTGGTTTATTTGTAGTCAATAACCAGTCAAGAGATTCAAATAATCTGGGGCAAGGGAAGCATAGACATTATAAATTATATCGCTTCAAGTACATGGTTTTCTTGGCGGGGGTGGGGACAGGGTAGGGAATGGGAAGGGGGGGATTTTAATTTTTAATTAGAGGTTAATAGGAAGTAGTTTTTCTATTCCACAAGAAATATGGAGACGTAAACATTTAGGCTTCCCATTAAAATTATAAGAACCTTGAAAATTTAAAGTGGTCCTTCTCTCTCTAAAAAAGATAGAATGAACCAAATTATTTCATCCAATGTTTTTGAAATTTTTTTTTTTTTTTTTTTTTCTTGCTAATCAATATTTTANACTTGCTAATCAATATTTTAAAAGGTGACGTTCTTCAAATGAACATTTTTTTTCCTATTTGCAAGATATTAAAATGTGATGCTTCAACAATTTGGAAACTTTCTTTTAAAAGGCTTTTGAAATGGAAAATTCTTTTAAACAGTCTTTTGCTCATAAATAATTTCAATTTCAATAAATGAATATATATAGGAAGAGGGAAGATGGGAAGCTTCTTTCAAAAATATGATAAATATTCCAATCTGATTTCCAAAAGCACTGCTAGTCTACACCTCTGCAGCGTGTGAAGGGGCATTTTCTGAAGCAGGTGAAAAATGATGTTGTGATTGAGGCATGAAACTGTGACTTACAAGATTAGTGAACATGGGAGATTTTTACCACAAGCTTCCACTGTGATGTGGGATAATTTATTTACTCTGTTTCACTCAGCTCTTCTCTTTGAATGAAACAGGTCTACCTTGCAGAGGTATTGTAAGGGTAAAGATATTAATGTCAAGCTGCTGTGGTGATGAAGGTTCTGTAACTGCCCACATAAAAATAGTGAATGTAGTTGGACTGCAGTTCATTCAACAATTAATGAAAAGTTATATTTCCTTGCATATAAGTAGAGTGGAACTGTTCAATGCAGTTGCTCATTATTATATTATTGATTAAAGTATCACTTTTATCTTTAAAATGAAATAGTCCCTGCAAATTTGTCCTTTGTGTCCTTAGCTTGCCTGTTAAGCACTATTTGGAGGACTATTTTAAACATCCTAATATTTGTGTTTCTTCTGAATTTAGAAAAAATATAGAGGTCCTGTAAGTTTTTTTAAAGAATTACAATAAGCACAACCAATATCATTGTGTGATTCAGATGAACATATAGATCAGCACTATTCCACTTCCCTTAGAATTCAAGGTTCTCAAAAGATCAATATTATATTTACATTTCTTTATAGGTAAAAATACAGACATATTACATATATAAATATATACTAAATACATAATTAGATATATACATATGTCAAATATATTTTAAATGGTGGTTTGAAAATACCAAATACATTCTAAATACATTATGCTAAATATTCTCAATTCTAAAACATTCTGCATTTAATTGACTGAAGACAGAAGTAGTATTGACCAGATCTTGTCCCGCCACAGTAATGCTGTTTTTATTTTTAAAAGTCTTCTGCTGCTTCCAGCTAGGATACTTAGATACAAAACAAACTGTAGGCATCTAATATAAGATAGAAAATAGATTTATGCACCAACATCTGAAAATTAACATTCACAATCCTTACTCTAAAAAGATTTAAAAAGAAGGAATAGTATCAATACTGAAAAAATAATTAAACTAGATATCTGAAATATGCCATTGAAAGCTAGATCATATATGTTTGAAAGAAATATGACAGAAAATACACTTTTTTATATCAATCTTTAGTAAAACAGAATGTAAAGCCAGAATTTTTCTGAATTTGTTTTCCTAAAGTGCTCCTTCTTTCCTAACAAAGCTATACAAAGGAGAAAGCAAGAAAGCAAGAAAGCAAATGAGCAAGAAAACAAACAAGCAAGCAAGACAAAGCAAGAAAACAAGAAAACAGGGAAGCAAGGAATTACTTATTCATGTCTATAGAATCCTTTTTTTTGAAAGGAAAATAAATCTGAAAACTTTCATTCCAGAAAACTTACTGACTTGCACTTTGCTTTTTTATTTTTTTATGTCAAGAATGATATGTTCATGCTTTATACAGAATAACCATGTTGTTTACCAATTTTACTGCAGAATATTTAATTAGTGAACAAAATTATCTACTTTTAACATGTAACTTGGTCCTTTTCTTGTTGACAAAACTGGAAAGTTAGATGAAGAAAATAAAAATCATTCCAATAAAGCCATATAAGTAAATATTATTGTGAAAGTCCTGGAAAGAATCTTTTTGAGGATTTAAGCTATATGGTTTGTCTTAAAGAAGTTTATTCTTTAAAAGCTATACCATTATACGTTTTAAGTCTAGTATAACTGATGAGTATATTTTTCGACATTCTAACTAAGAAGCAACTTTTTTTCCTGTTAATATATGTAAACATGCTTTATGCTCATATGCCTGACTTGACTTCTTCATTTCCTGGCTTTTACATGTCTATTTTTGAAATATTTCATTAAGGTAGTTTGTCAATTCATTGGTAATCTTCCTCTTCTCAAAGCAACTATAAACTTCTTTTGTTTTTACTGTTGTTTTAATCTAATCATGCGTGATTTGATTTATTTTGTCTGGAAAGAAATGGCTTCAGAATAGGCATTAATCTTATGACAGACACATGTGGTTAGCAGCCTACTGGACAAGTTATAAGGTCATTTTTTAACAAAAACAACTTGGCTCACAAAGTCAGAAGCTTTTTCTCTACGCCTCCCCACTCCTATGCTATGGAATTTTAATTTGTCTTGGCTGTCATAAACTCCATTTGGGAAGTCAGCCAGTTTCTAGGGTGGAAACCAGACTGCTATGTCTCCTTTAGTTCATGCCCTGTTAGATGCCCACTGAATAGGCACTTATTAGTGCCTATTAACTTAGACTGTTAGCCTATTAACTTAGGTTGTTACCTTGAGTTTCAAAAACAGTGAAGCAAAGAAAGGATCGTAAAAGTGAATTTAGTTTCTCTGTCATGCTCTAACATTTGTGGTGTACTTCAGCATCTGAAGTTATACACCATGCCAGCAAAAGTCATCAAGGACTGGCTATCGCCCATGGGCACAACACTAAGCAAAGGTGTAAAGTCCTACGTGTTCTAAAGTAGTTATACATTGTTCCTCACATTCAGACTTGATTATTTATTTTACCTACCCTTAACTGTCATCTTTTGTATGTAACATGTACAATGTAATCTGAAAATTAAAGCTTATTGTCTTAGATTTATCATACATAAATTTTGATCTGTTTATACTCATCTAATTCACTTTATCTTGTTATATGATGCATAAGAATACTTCGGAATCATTACAAAAAGAATGATTTTTTCCACCCTGATTTTCCAAGGATTAAAAGAGATGGTAGTTGGTTTTTGGTTTTATATGTAAGCATTTCTTAATTCTGTAAGTCTGGGAGAATCTGTAATTTAAACTCAAGGGTTTGTGAACTGAGGTATGAAGAAGGCTGCCCATGAAAACTGACTTTTCCTTTAAGTGGTGTACAATAGAATAGAACAGTTGGTGAACTACATTTGATTCAGCCTTTTAACACTCTCAGATAACCTACTAATATTTTTAAATTGACTTCAAATATTTTTAAATTGAGTTCAAATATATCACTCATTCTCAGTCCTACACAGGCAAGTAGATGGGTAAGGCATGAGTTAAAAAGAGCAGAAATCGGACTCACAAAGTCAAACATAACATTGCATTGTACCCATGTTTCAGACTTAGAAACCTGTGTAGCGTACCAGCAACATAACAGGGAGAAAGACAACAGAAGGAAAGAGGAGAGCAGGTAAACAAGATTTTTAGACAAGCAGGTCCCCTGTTCAAGAACTCTGCACATCGTGAGGGGTTTTTTTGTTTATTTTTGGTTTTGGTTTTGGTTTTTAATGTAGTGAGGTTTATTATGCAACTATGCCCTTGGTTCTCCAAAATTTGTTTTGCAAGCCTGGACATTGAAAGACTTTGGCTTCAGATAAATTGATGACAAAGGGGGTGATGATTTTCTTCCACTCTGGTAGAGTACTTCAAAAGTTCCAGTAGAAACAAATACTGCTAAAAAGAACATACATGGGAATAATGTTTCTGACACTCAAACTAAATTTTATCATTCATTATGTAACAGTTCTTATAGGAATCACCCCTTCAAAAGAATCATGAGGTCTAGCAGGAGGATTCCTTCTCATAAAAACACTCTGCCTTTTGGGTTCCAGTATTTCCCCAAGTCCTTGGGCTCAGTATCTTCCCTAATTCCACAGGGGAACCATCTGCAGAAAGTGCTACTGGGTTAATTTGCTATATCATCAAGAATCCTTTAGCTTTAGAGAGGTTAGATATGACCCACAAACAACATGAAAAGCAGACAGATTGTAAAATTTAAGCTACATAAATGCTGACATTTATGATTCCGGTTAATGTATTTCATCAAGCGGAAACATTAAACTCATCTCTAGATCTCAGCATTTTTCAGTTTCCATAGATTCCAAAGTGAAACCTGCCATCAAACATTAAAAAAAATCTTTTTTTGCAAATATAGCAAATTATCCTTATCTGTAATGATCAAAGCTGGATACATTTGCGTGGTTTCTCTACTGAAATTATTTATTCAATAAAATCCATAAACTCATAACCAAAGGCTCTCATACTTAAATTCTCTTCATTAAGCATTGCATTTTATGGCCTAAAAAAGTTGTCAGTTGAATTTGCATAAAATTACTGCACATATGTGGCTAGCCAAATTGACCTAGGGGAAAAAAATATATATACAACATTCCCTGTGGGTGATCAGCAAACACAGTTATCCAAGGCCTGTCTTCTGCTGGAAGAAGGCATTCTTAAATGTAATTTAATATCATACTTTATCAAAGGTAAAAAAATTCCAAAATACACTGGGTTTAACTTTACATTTTTCTCTCAGTATATACACATCTAGATTTTTCTCCAACTCTCATTATTGTCTTCTGTCTTGCCAAATTACCCTTTTTTATTGGATGTTTCCTCCAGGTTCTACTCTCCTTATTCTGACTCCTGACCTCTTACTTCAGACTCTTCTCAACCCAGTTGCCTTTCTCAAACAGGTATCCTAACTAATTCCTTTCAGACTTACACTTCAAAGTTTTTTCTTTCATCTCTTGAGAGAAAACATGACATAGTATTAGTCAACAATATTTTGTCAATGACTCGGATATTGCTCTCTGTGAGAACGTGCTCCCTAATTTCGTGTCATTGAATTCAATGAAAAAGTTTATTGTCATATGTAACAATTTTGTTTTTTAACCAAATCTTTGATAGTTAGCCCTCAATGACCTCCATTCTGGAAATATGATTCTGCAGATGCTTTTCCACTTTTTAATTATACTTTGTCCATGTTAAAATATTTTACATTCCTTTATTGAAAAAATCTTGTTAGTTCAAAAATTCATATAACAATAAAAAACAGCTTCAGTTTTATGTTATTGGTGATAAATTGCAAAAATTGCAATTCATTTTCTAGAGGTCAGAAACAAAGAATATGTCATTCATAACTTCCATTTTGCTTGTTTCTAATGTGCACCTCAAATATGTGCAATTAGAAGTTTCTTAATGGTAGTCAAGGAGTTATTAGCTGACAAAACTGTACAGGTAACTTCAACCAACAAATAAAGGGTGCATAACTTCTTCTGTGCAAAAAGATGACAATTTCACTAAATAAATTATACATCTTGAATGGTCTTTCAGGACCAGTAATATTTCATTTTAGGCATCATAAACCTGCCCTTTCACTCTGCTAGGCTTTGATCAGCTATCCTATGCAAAGCTTGTATACACAAGGACTTTCTTGGTTTAGAAATTTCTCCAAGTTCATTGCCCTCCATTACCTCAGACAACTTTGAAATTAATGAAATCAGTTACTAGTGCCCAGCAAAAAGTCAAATTAGCCAAAGTCACCAAATAACAAAGACGTGCTATGACATAAATCGTTTTTTTTCCATAAATAGCACTGTAACTGGTTGCTGTTGGGCCTGAAGTTTGGAAGTGTTACTAATATAGAAAATTTTTTTTGTGAATTGTTGTTTGGCCATAAAAAATAGGATGTTTGTTCCTTAGATCATCAGAATGACCAGATAGAGTCACAATTTTTTAGAGTATTAACCAGGTTTTCATTATGACAACAGCAACATCATCATTACAGAATCACAGAGTGGCTAAGGTTAGAAGGGATCTCTGGAGATCATCTGGTCCAACCCCCCTGCTCAGGCAGGGACACCTAGAGCCCTGGCAGACAAGACAGGAGCATCATTATCAAGAGGTGTGTTGAATATAATTTTTTTCAATACAGAATACGTTGCCATGGCCCTGGGGGCACTGCTGGGCGGCCTGACTGTCCTTGCCAGCCTCCCAGGGGCTACCTGCACCCTGCCTATGGCCCAGGACACCATGTCAGCCCCTGGGGCCATCAGCGCCTGCCCCAGTGACACCACCACAGAGCCAGTCTCCAGCTCCCCACAGCCCTCCCCTGCCTGGCCATGGGCCCCCCAGGCTGGGTCCGTCCGTGGGCCCACGTCCCAGACTATCTTTGGCCTGTCGTCATCCCCAGGGAGGTGCCCAAAGATTGGGGCTGGGGCTTTCCCTGATGAGTGTCCCCAGGAACAGGTTTGGGTGGTGGGATGGGCCTGGCTGTCCTACCTCCAACTAGATTGCCACTCTAGTTTCCTGCCTGCAGCCTGCCTTTCCTATAATGGCATCTTCGCGACAGCACACAAAGCCAGGATCTTTTTAAAAGAGAAAGGAGGTTATGCATATCCGTATGCACAGGATGGAGGAAAATAAAAGTGGGCTGTGTTCACAGATGAGAAAAAATATATCTGTGCTGGCACCATGACAATTTTAGTATGCTGACCACCACCACACTGTTGTGTTCATTCCTAACAGACACTGGAGAAGAACAAAGTCTATTTCAAAGGAAGTGACTGCTGGGCAGTACGCTGATAATGAGAGCTTAGGTTACAGTTAAGACAAAGTTAAATCAATCCAAGGTATTCAAGAACCAAAAGTAAGCATAAATGATTATGTACTTTATTACAGGGTGGAGAGAAATGGCAAAAGGAAGGTTGAAAGGAGGTCTGTGAATAACTGAATAATCTACTCATCTTTCTTCACAGAGCTGTAATTTACAGAAAAAATTAACTATGAATTGGAAGGAGAAATGTGGTAGCAAGTTTTTCCCAGCCTTTTAGAAACACTTTGGGCTTAAAAACTGCTTTAAAAGCTTGTTTCATCTTGTTCTGGGAAAAAGACAGAATTTTAAAGTGAATGAGACGTACCTATAGCAAACTGCATGGATTTTAGTGGAAAGAGGTTACAATACAAGGGGAAAAATTTGTGAAGCCAGACACTGTGAACAGGTTACTAATCACATGTCAGCATCTAAAACTAGGTTATGAATAGTTATCTTAAGAAAGAACCAGAAACTTAACTTCAGAGCACATAATTATTCATGGGATGATGATAGTACTACCCAGTAAGACTAGATGCCTAGAAAAACCTGCAATGAACAGTCCTTCAACCACATCTCTTCCTGCAGGTTTTCCAGTTTTCTCTCTTTTCTCCTCAAGGACACACCACAAGGATGATGCACTGGGCTAGGTGTGCTTTATGTCAAAGATGCCCATAAGGACTGGAACCGTGCCATGTGTAATTGTACCAAGCTTAGTGTAAAAATGGTAACAAATGTTATGGTCAGGGAGCCCTTCACGAAGTACAGTAGGAGCTGCTACTCTTCATAGGAGCTCTTTTTTTCACTGAATGGAAGGCTCACTGACCTATTTGGCTAAACGCAGGCCAACTGAACCTGAAGAAAGTACAATTCTCCCTCAGACTTGGTTGCCTGAAAACTTATTTTCACTAAAATTATCTGATAAAACCAAAATTGTCATGGAAGTGCAAACAGGAACTTAGGTGCCTTTCCTTAGATTAATCCTCCCAGTATTGTTATACAAATTGTTGTAGAACTGCCATGCTCTTTACCGTCTGTTTTTAACACTCTTCCATCTATTTATCATGTTGTGGCCAGCTTTGACTGGAAGAGTCAATGCACATACACCTTGCCCTACTTAACCTATATATCTGGTGGATTAGGAGTATAAGTTTCAATTGTTTTAATGGAAACCTTGTGCTCATATAGCTGGGGGAAGGGAAAAAAACTGGTGTATTTGCATCTCTTTCTCTAAGTGATGTTGAGTCAAAAGATGATCAGGAAATACCTAGTCTCTGCTGTATTCCCAGGGATCTGTTTATATTTATGTAATCACTGTGCATAAATTTCCCATTTGTAAGTTTGTGATTGTAATGCCCCGTATTTCACAGATGTGTTGTGATGGTAACTGCATTAAAAGGGGAAACTAAATGGGGGCAATGAGAGTCGAGTAAGTATCTTAAACAAAAAATTTAAAAAGCAGTCTCAATCAAATGAGGACATGGGGTTAAAAAATGGGAGTAGCAGGGAAAGGACAGAAACAGATAGGACGTGTCATGTGAACAAAAGAAATGCTGATTCAGGAAGAAAAAGGTTTCAGAAAACAGTGTCCAGGTTAGGCTAGCCCCTATGGCAGAACTAATTTGCCTGAGTGATAGTTGTATAACAGAAAATCCAACCTGACATTGACCTTGCCAGTATTGCAGCGACAATGTTTTCATAAGGAAAAAAATTCCTTGAAATAAGAATTTCAATAGAGTAAAAACACATGGTGTCCTTCCACATAATATAAATTTCTTCTTTTCCTACACAAACCAGGCATGAGAAATAAAGAGGATTTCCATTTTTCAGTTGCTTCAGTTTTCTGCTTCCTTTATAGGGGTAGAGAATCAATGAACACACTTTTATCATGTTTTTTCCAAGGTTCTTCTAGTATAAGCAGATGATTAGACAATTGTCAGTGGTTAGTAACCTCCTACACCTATTTTTTACTGTTAGAGTTTTTGTATCTTGTCTTGTAAGGACCCTAAATTTTGCCTTTTCTTATTGCACTACAATCATGGAAGAATTTTGAAATAGAAGAAACAGAAGAAACAACAAAAACAAAAATGACAACAGCCCCCCCCAAATCTTCAAGAATCTTCAGTACAAACTTGCAGTACTCTGATAGCGCTATCACTGCAGTGAAAGTGAAACATTGACTGCAAAGCCAAGCTTTACTGCAGCACAGCTCACTGAGAAAGGATAAGCATTCTTTTTGCAAGTGACGTTGTGATAATACAAGACAGGAAGGACTGTTCCTCTGCAGTCCCTTTGTTCTTCCTGTCTTTGTATCTTCCCCACAAACCTTTTCAAAGTTTCACATTATGAGAAAATGTATTTCCATCTAAGACAGTCAGAGCATGGCTCCTCATGTAAGCATTTTGGGGAGCTTACAAATATAGCAAGCGCAGATTTGTTCCCATTGCTCATATAGTCATGCTCTGAGGCTCAAGGAGAAGAACAGTAAATGGTAAATAGCTCAAGAGACCCAGCCTTGGACTCCAATGGGCATGGCATTGCCACTAGATAGTTGACATGACAAGTCGATTCTTTTTTTCACATCAGTATATAGGGTTGAAAGAGGCAAGCGAAATAATGCCTTTGTTGAGTCTTTTCTAAAGGCATAATTATTCTTCTGCCTTTGTTTATACTGGTCTACAAAACTGGTAGTCACATCGCTTTTACAGTATTAACTAGGTTTCAACATGTTCAGGTCAATGAGCGGAAAAAATTACTTTGAAAGTCCTTAACCGGTATTCCTCGTAGACATGAAAAATAAGCCTGGCCATGTCACATAGTCCTATGCTTGCCTCTAAACTCCTTAAAGCTGGTCACCTGGGGTTACTTAGTGCTTCATATTTAAAGCTTTGTTTACAGTAGACTGAAAACAGTATGAGATACGAACTGACTGTCTGTGGAAAGTATTTTTTGTCAACAGCTCAGATTAAATAGTAAAGCTTGATCAGCAAAGAGGTACAGTGATCCTTACTTTTAGATTTAAGGTAGTTGATTTGACCCAATTTTAGTTAGTTACTAAATTATGCATGTCATTTGCCTATTTAAACAGCTTGTTTCCTTGGGTAAAATTCCTCTGGCCTAATTTTAGACTTAAAAACACATAAGACTTCCAAAAGGTGACTTGTGTCATCTTAAGACAGATATCCAAAATAGAACATATTAATCACACTTCAGTCACGATTATTTTTCTTGACTGTAAGTGGACATTGGATGACTTAGTGACACTTTACTGTCGAACTTTTAGATTTCTGAAACTAGGTAAGATGAATAGTATGTACAGTATCCAAAAAATGAATTTCACAATGAATGCATACCAAACATGTTTGTTGTCAATCAAAGTGAAGCCCATATTGCAATAACATAGGTGAAACTTTCCTGTAGCATCATGGCTCTCTGTATGCAGTTGTCAGTTCTACCCTTGATTATTACCCTCTGCTTCTACCCAATAGTAGGTATCTTCTTCATTCAATTAACTCCTGTGAACTAGCATCTTCCTCTTTCCCTACCTTTCCTTCGTCTTCAGCCATCACTTTATTGAACCTCTACAGACCACTCTAAGTTCTCTTCATCCTTCTCCAACTTCCATCCCATCCCTGTGAGTCTACATGTCCTCTGTCTATACCACATTCCTTGTTCTTTTTGCCTTTTCACAGGGTCTCTCTGTATTTCTTTTAATTTAATCCATGTTTCTCAGTCATAAGGCTCAACTGGAGAGCAAGACAGGTAACTTCACAGAAGACTTCTCTACTTTACCAAGTGTATTGTCAGCAGGGAGCAGCTTCAGGTACTGTAAGAAACAAGCTCTTCAGTGAGAGATGGGGAGCAGAACCACCTACCATTGTATTTGAAACCTTCAAATAACTAAGTGGTGTTTCAGTCTTAAATAAAGTTCAAGTCTACAGTAATTTAAACGGTCTCTATATCTGGGACTTCACTTGAACAACTCTGTTCAAAAATAAGAGAATCCAAGAGTAGATTTTGTTTGAACCTACAGATTTTTAACTCGCAGAATAACGTCACTCTTTATTAGAAATGTGTGGGTAAATTTCAATTCTATTTCATGTGACATAAAAAAACCCAAGAACAACAACAGCAACAAAACCAAACCTGTGTCAACTTTTATTTTTTAAATAGTATTGAAATGCACCTTAGTTTTTTCAGCTGTCATCTTGCAAAACAACCTATATCCGAAGCAGAACTTTTATACTAGCAAACCACATAGAAAAGTCACCTCACTCTTGCTGTTGCTGTAGCTTGTGCCTTGCGTATGCCAAAAGCCTCTCTCTGATCCTTGAAACAGGATTCCATTTGTGATAACTACAGTATTATGGTGGAACAGTGAGTGCCCCAAACCTATGAAAGTGGCAATATTTGAATTCAAATATTAGACAGTTTTGTACTAGGTAGAAAAGAGGTATCAGCCACAATATTTATGAAACATGATGCTCTGATGAGAGAGGTAATAGACCCATTTTATTGAATTAATGTTGGATGACAGTAATATAAAATCTGGCATTTAATCATCTAGAAATTCACCTAACACAAAACTAATATTTTCAGTGTTAATATGGCTTCTGTTTCCCACAGAACTTCAGGTTAAATGATGCCAATGCCTGAGTTTATTTGTAAATTAAGTAAGCTTTTGTGTGCCGGTCTTTATTGTCATATTTTAATTATATGTACTGTGTTGAATATATAATGCCTTTCCTCACAGGCTTGTCTTTAGAAAAAAATATTACCATAAATCAAAACTTTTCTGTCATATAAACAGAAATCATATAAATTTCACACAAGATCACTACACAACCAGACCAGTGTGACAATAGCCATGTACTTTCTTTAGTGCTCAATACTCCTACTGCAGTGTCCCAAAATTTTGTTAGTGTACTATATCAGTTTGGTGGATTTAGCCATGACCTTATATGAAAAAAAAAAAACAAAAAAACCAACCACAAAACCCCAAAACATCACCACCTTAATTTTTAGATCATTTCAAAGAGTATTTTCCTTATATGCTTATGAAGTTGGAGTATTTATTAAGTCTACTTCTAGGACAGTGATATAAAAATGCATACTTCCTTTTTTAATAACATGCTTTTTATGTTTCAGATTACTTTTTTGTTTCTTTTGATGGACTGTAGGACATGAAACTTAGGAGTACTCCTATACTTCTGCAGCTTCTACCACATCCCTGTGAGTCTACATATCTTGTCTTGTCTAAATTAAATTCCTTGTTCCTGTCACCTTTTTCCAGAGTAAATTCTTACCTATTACAATGTTTTTTCAAAGTCCTTTATGCATTTCTTTCTCCTTCTGATCTGAGGAGAATTTCTCTATTTTACTTTAATGCTATTGGACATAAGGGTTACAACCATGAGGTTTTATTTTCTGAAAAGCTCATTATGCTGACGTGTTTTCGTGCTCTATTCATTTGAATTCAGCCACACTATTAAAAATGCTGATGAGCAGATATTTACAAAACAATAATTCTGAAACTTGAAAAAATACCTTGTAGACAGTTGCATTAAAAAAAAAAAATCAACTATTTTATCCAAAGATTTTATGAGATTTTTATTCAGTTTCAGATTACTTCAGATGACATTTGAGAAAATTCCCTTTCATGTTATATTCTTAGAGGATTTAAGTTTATAGCTGCAAACTCAAACTTGTTTTAGCTGAATTCCACCTTAAGCCCAGAATAAAATTCAAAGGCTAAAACATGTGAATTCTAAATCAAGCAAGAAATAACAAATAAAAAATGAAATGCCATAGTAAAACTAAGAAACTTGTCTTTATTCTTCATCATCCTGGAAAACCTAGTAGATTTTTAAAGTTATTGGCAGTTCTCAGCCCCATAAAATCTAGTTACTAAACACAGAAGCGAAATAGCTTAAGGCCTTTTTTTGTGGAATTGAACATTTTTCTCGAAACTCTCCAATGAGCATGACCATCTTTATTAACTTGTTTTACTAAACTACTTTTCCTCTTTTTATTTTCATTAGATTTAGCTCTGAGCTTGAATCACATATTAACTAAGTAATCTAATTTTGGAGTAATTCTGGAATTCAAAAGGGGACAGAGAAGAATGTTTTTTTCTGTTATTCATAATTATTTTTTAAATTGTAAGGTTATTTGTATTTTTTTCTATTGGTATTGGTCATGGTCAGAAGCAGAATGTCAGTTATTCAGGCTACTCATCTGGACTGATATATCAGAATATAAGTTTATGAAAAATCACTTGTCAAAAAAAAGCAGCAGATTCTAAAATCAGACTTCCAGTGTTATTCTTCCTGCTACCCTTGCTTCCTCAAAATATTTTTATCAAGTATTTTACTGTTCATTTTAAATCATTCACTGATAAAGTTCTTCTTTCACTAAACTTTCAGATGCCAGAAAAACTTTCTATCTGCACCTACAAGCTGTTCCAAATTCATTTTCTTTGTTCATATGCAGTCCTAAACTTTATAGGCTAAATCCATAACTAGTGCTATATCCAGCAGAGAAGGCAGGCACAGGAAAAGTTTGATCCCCCATCTGTAATTCTTTCCTCATCTCCTTAGCTTTGTGTTTTGATAAAGTTCAGTATTTAGACAAAAGGGATGTTAAATACCTGCTTCATATTAGCAATTTTGATTTGCTTTGTTCTTTTGTTTCTCAATGTTCCATTGTAATTTTTCTTTTACCATATCTCTGAAATATCTTTTTCTTCTAAGGATTATCGCAAACACTAATCCAACTTGGGTATTGAAAATGACCTAATATATCAGTTTTGAATGCTTCCAGCTGTAGAAAAATCTCATTCTTCTATTCTTTATATATTTCTTTTCAGAATTTTATCTGTCACAAAAGAGGCCTTTATCCACCAGTTAGAACTGCATTTTTGTTTTGCTAGCTGATTTTGCAGATAATTTCATTATTTATTCTGTTATTTCTCATTTTTCCCATGTAGTATACCACAGCTGGTAGGTACATATAAAAATACCTAGTTAACCTCTCTATGTCAGAGTGTGTACTTAAAGTCAGCTTCAATGGAAATGAGGCCTCAATATTGTCATAAAGATCTCAAATCTTTGCAACATAAAGGAACTTTTTAGAGACTTGATATTAAAAAAAAACAAACCCTCAATTGTTTTCATAGAATCATAGAATGAATGATAGAATGGTTTGGGTCGGAACGTACCTTTAAAGATCATCTGATCCAACCCCCCTGCCATGGGCAGGAACATCTTTCACTAAATCAAGTTGCTCAAAGCCCTGTCCAGCCTGACCTTAAACACTTCCAGTGATGGGGCATCCACAACTTCTTCAGGCAACCTGTGCCATCTTCATAATAAAAAAACCTCCCTCATAATAAAAAATGTCTTCCGTATGTCCAATCTAAATCTACCCTCTTTCAGTTTAAAACCATTGAAAGAGAGGTCTTTTGCTATTTGTTTTTCATGTGTGTATAAATAATTTTGTTGTAGTGTCCTGTTTTCGGCTGGGATAGAGTTGATTTTCTTCCTAGTAGCTGGTATAATGCTATGTTTTGGATTTAGTATTAGAATAATGTTGATAACACACTGATGGCACTTCGGCCACAACAACCCCAGGCAACGCTACAGGCTTGGGGAAGAGTGGCTGGAAAGCTGCCCAGAGGAGAAGGACCTGGGGGTGCTGGTTGACAGCTGGCTGAACATGAGCCGGCAGTGTGCCCAGGTGGCCAAGAAGGCCAACGGCATCCTGGCCTGTATCAGGAATAGTGTGGTCACCAGGAGTAGGGAGGTGATTGTGCCCCTGTACTCGGTGCTGGTGAGGCCGCACCTCGAATCCTGTGTTCAGTTTTGGGCCCCTCACTACAAGAAGGACATTGAGGTGCTGGAGCGTGTCCAGAGGAGGGCAACGAAGCTGGTGAAGGGCCTGGAGAACAAGTCTTATGAGGAGCAGCTGAGGCAACTGGGGTTATTTAGCCTGGAGAAGAGGAGACTGAGGGAGACCTCATTGCACTCTATAACTAATTGAAAGGACGTTGTAGTGAGGTGGGTGTTGGTCTCTTCTCCCAAGTAACTAGCAATAGGACGAGAGGAAATGGCCTCAAGTTGTTCCAAGGAAGGTTGAGACTGGACATTAGGAGAAATTTCTTTACTGAAAGAGTGGTCAGGCCTTGGTAGAGGCTGCCCAGGGAAGTGGTTGAGTCCCCATCCCTGGAGGTATTTAAAAGACGTGTAGATGAGAAATTTAGGGACATGGTTTAGTGGGCATGGTGGTGTTGGGTTGATGGTTGGACTCGATGATCTTAGAGGTCTTTTCCAACCTTAGTGATTCTATGATTCTATGATTCTATGATTTTGTCTTAGGTGATAGTCACTCACCAGATTTGCTACTGCTTAACTGTTTTAGATCAGCAAATTTCAGACAACATCGTCTCTAGCAATTCACTACTCTCATATGTAGTCTCATAATGTTCCTCTAGATAGAGTTAACTTGGATATTTAAAGCCATAAGTTGTTTCTGCAGAACGTCAAATTTAAATGTATCCGTCTTGTATTACCTTTTTTATTCTTGATGCAATTTTTAAATTATTATTAATAATACCAACATGATTATTACAAGAATAAATTTGGGGGATGGGTGTTTTGTTTGGGTTTGGTTTTTATTGTTGGTGGTGGTTTTTTACTTTTAATTCACAATGCAGTTACTGACACTTTACAGATACCATACTTCCTGTTAGAATCACCTGAAGATCCCATCTCAGTAATAGTTAAAATCCACGTTTCAGATAAAGATAAGAAAGTTCCTCATGACTAGACAACTGCAGGACAGTTTGTCCATGAGAAAACAACTTAATAATGAAAGATTTAAACCCAAATTTACTCGTCTTTGTTTTGTTTGCTTTTTCTATGCTAAGGTGGGAACCCTTTATGGCAACCCTTTGTGAATCATATCAACACTTTGTCTACTAGAAATAAGTTTTCCAGGTTCATTTTTCATTTGCAGGTGTTTGCTTTGTTACAAACTAGCTCCAAAGATTTTTGGTCTTCATCTCAATCTATTCTCTGCCCAAAGACTTTGGTAGTTTAGATACTTTTCTCTGTTGTTATTGTCATCAATGCTGAACCTTTAGGTGACTGTCATTTCATATGGCATACCTCTGTCTCTCTTAGTCTGTTTGCTTGTCACTGAAACTTCAGCTTTAAGTCACAGAACTGTGACTTAAACTACTTAAACTGTGACAGAACTATTTAATACTTCATTCTTTACTCAGACAAAATGCCACTACTGATGGAGATTTAGTCTGAAAACTGCCAGATTAAGGTGTCAGAAATCTCAAGTGGGCAAATCATCCCAACAAGTCCAGTCACTGACATAGTCAAAGGTTCAGGACTCAGGTTATGAATTTGTTACAAAATCAAGTGTTTGTGAACTCATCAGCATTTAATTAATCTTATCTATAGTTAAGTATCTGCCATATGGCCATACATAGTGGAGCTAGCTAAACATAATCAGCTAGATCACTTTGTAATCAAAAGAGAAAGGTGCACTTCTCATCCTGATGAGATTCATCTCATCCTGTTGTAGATAACTACAATAGGCAGACGAAAAAGTGCCTATTTCCCTCCTTTAGCTAGGGTTGTGATGTTGAACTTCGATGTGCATAGACATCCACTGTAGAAATTTCAGATAGGATTCATTTCCATAGCATAATACTTTGTTTTAGGTCTTTATATGTAAAAGTCTATGTATGAGATGATGTCTAGGCTACCATGATCCCATAACAGTAAATGGAAAATTTAATATAACTGATAAAGCATAGAAAATAATGCAGTATACATCTAATGCTTATTTCAGTTATCCTCAGAGAGACCCAAACTGTCAACTGAGGTTTTCTTGTGTCTCTGGCATATGGGTCACACTGGAAATATTTGTTTGGACTGGCAGCTGGAAGTCAAATTTGGTAGGTTAGAGATCTCAAATGGAGATATCCCCTTACACAGGCTTTCAGGAAAGACAGGGAAAGTGAAGAGGAGGGTTAGTACTCTATGCAAAGGAGCACCTAGAGTGCATGGGATAGGTGATGAGCCAGTCGAGAGGTAATGGTAAGGATTACAGGACATACCAACACTGCCGCTGCTTTGGTAAATGTCTGATACAGGTTGCTTGATCAAGAAGAGGATGTAGAAGATGCCTTCTTTAGACACCTTAAAGAAGGCCCACAAATGCCAGCCATGGTACTTAATAAGACACTTCAACCACCCTGATATTTGCTGGGAGAGCAACATGGCTGGGCAGGAAGAACTGATCAGAGACACGAAAGTTGAGGAAAGACTTGACTGCAGTGACTGTGAGATAACAGAATTTAAGATTTTGAGGTAAAAGTGAGCCATACAAATAGTAGAATCACAAGTCTGGACTTCAGGAGAGTGGATTATGGCTTAGTCAAGGATCTGCTTGGTAGGATTCCATGGGAGACCTCTGTGTAGGGCAAAGGGCTCAGGAGAGCTTGTTGATTGTCAAGGACAGTCTTCTCAGAGCAGAAAAGCAGTGTTTTTCAGTGGACAGAAAATCAAGCAAGCATGGCAGAAAACCAGCCTAGATGAACAGAGGCCACTGAATTGAGCTTTAACACAGAAAGGAAATATATGAAGGTGGAAGGAGGAGACATTGCTTGAATGCATATAGTTGGAGTTAAGAAAGTCAATGCTCAAATGGAGCTGAAATTAGCAATGAATATGAAGGCATGGGACTTTGTGACCAAGGACATGGAAAAGGATGAGGCAGCTAATGTGTTTCCCCCACTCCCCGCCTTGTTTTTCACTGGTAAGGTATGCCATCTGGCCTTCCAGTTTCCCAAGACTGCAAGCAGAGAGTCTGCAGGAATGCAGCATTGCTTGTCTTAGAGCAAAATAGAATCAGAGAGCACTTAAAATAGTTGAACATATGGATCTCCATGGGACCAGAAGGAATGGATCCAAAGGTGATGAGGGAGCTGGCTGATATCACTGCAACTGCTTTTCAGAGGTGATGATCTCTGAAAGACCAATGTTGTTAAGGGAAGTTTCTGCTGATTCAAAAAAGGTTGCGGTTGGTTATCCTTGGCTGGTCACCAGGTGCCCACCAAGCTGCTCTATCACTCCCCCTCCTCAACAGGACAGGGGGACAAAATATGACCAAAAAAGCTCATGGGTCAAGATAAGAACAGGGGGATCACTTACCAGTAACCATCACGGGCAAAACAGACTCAACTTGGGGAAATTAATTTAATTTATTGCCGATTAATCAGAGTAGGATAATGAGAAATAAGAAAAAATCTAAAAATTCCTTCCCCCACCTCTCCCTTTGCCAGGCTCAACTTCACTGTTGAGTCTTCTACCTTCTCCCCTGCCAAGCAGCACTGGAAGATGGAGAACGGGGCTTGCAGTCAGTTCATAGCGCTTTGTCTCTGCTGCTCCTTTTCCTTACACTCTTCCCCTGCTCATCTGTGGGGTCCCTCCCACAGCATAGAGTCCTTCATGAACTGTTTCAACATGGGTCCTTTCCATGGGGTGCAGTCCTTCAGGAACAGACTGCTCCAGTATAGATCCCCTAAGGGACCACAAGTCCTGCCAGGAAACATGCTCCAGCGTGGACTCCTCTCCATGGGCTGCAGTTCCTGACAGGAGCCTGTCTGTCATGGGCTCTCCACAGGCTGCAGCTTCCTTCAGGGCATATCCACCTGCTCCGGAGTGAGGTCCTCCACTGTGGACCTCCATGGGCTGCAGGGGGACAACCTGTGTCACCCTGGTATTCACCACAGGCTGCAGGGGAATCTCTGCCTGGGAAGGTGATGGAGCAAATCTTTCTACAAGCCATTTTCAGGCTTATGAAGGACAAGAAGGTGACTGGGAAGAGTCAGCATGGATTTACCAAGAACAAATTGTGCTTTAGTAACCTCATAGCCTTCTGTGATGAGATTTCTGGTGGCATGGATAAGAGCTGACTGGCAATCAGACTTAAAGGGTAGTAATCAGCAGATACAAAGTCCAACTCATGGCCAGTTAACAGTTTTTTCCCTCAGGGATTCATAATGGGGCCAAACTGTTTTTATTAATGCTGTGTAGGATAGGACGAGTGTACTCCAAGGAGATAACACCAAATTTGGGGGAGTAGTCAATATGGGAAGTCAAGGCTGTTTACTCAGAGGGACCTGGACAGGCTAGAAAAATGGACTAACAGGAACTTCATGAAATTTAATATAGGCAGACACAAAGTCACGTGTTTGGAATGGAATAACTGTATGCAATGGTACAGAAACCAGATGCCATGTTTTCAGTGAGGACAAATGCAATATCTTTGGCAAATGCAATGTATTTTTTTTAAAGATTGATGAAGTTCCAAAGAAGTTATTAAGAAATAAAAAATTCAAATACAATGGAAAAATCTAAGAAGTAATATATGAATTAGTAATTCATTATTCATAAAAAAGGGAAAATATAGGAAATTATCCCCTAAAATATTTTGTTTATTTAGCATTTGAGGTAAAATTGTGAGGCATTTAATTAGTTCAATTAAAAGAAGAAAAGTGGTTTTATTTTTTATTGATTCTAAGAAGTAAGAAGACATACTAAATTATCTCATTTTTAAAGACATTAAATTGGCTGTCCAATTAGTCATAGAACAAATATCTAAATAAAAAAACAGCAGCATGGGTTTGGCCAGGAATAATGCTATTTAGCAGTGCATTTGATATATGGTTACTGATACTGCTTTATTCTTTCCCTTGAGTTTCAACACTGATTAAAAAAGGAGGCAGGATGCAGGTTTCATTATTGATTACATTGTCTCCAACTTTGCACACAGATTTTTTCCCCAGTTTACAATAGCAATAATTACCTCATTAAAAGAATTTCCTAAGGATTAATGTAATTGCATGGGTAGGCTTGATAAGCCTTTTCAACTAATATTTTTGTTGCCAACTCCTCTCTAAGAAATGTTCTACCAGCACCTTCATGTGAGCAGGAGACTCACAAATTCAGAAGGAAAAAAAATGAGAGAGGCTCATCCCAAACACATTTAACCGCTGGCCCCTGTTTCCTGATTATTCACAAAAATGCTGTTTTCCAAGGCAATATGTATAAGTATACTACAAGCACATGATAACATTTTTCTTCTACTTCTCAAATAAGCAGTTTTTTGTTTAACTGGAACTGGAATCAACATTGGACTAATAGTCTTGAGAGGATAAAGATTACTGCATTTTCTGGAAAATAAGGGATCATTCATATGGATTCTAGCTCAAAGCTTCAAAGAGGAAACAAGGAGAAGATGGATATATTTCCTTAAGGATGCCATTGATAGGAATCAGCGCTGAGCAAAGGAAGGCTCCTAAGGATGAAGTTCCAGAGGAACATGTTCTGCTAGTACTCTGCCTGAAACCTGCAGTTAATTATTCTATAAGTACATATAAGAACCCTGTACTATACTGACAGGTTATTACTCATGATTTCAGTGAAAAATAAGTCTTCAGCCTCAGATTTAGTTTATTTACTTTTAACAGATAGAATCTTTTGGCCTTTTTATACATAATACCTCTGATCTCAGAAAAAATTACAGAAACAATGCATGTGCATACATTTTATTATGAATACCAAAAAATTTTGAATTATGCTATTTTCATAGAATCATTAAGGTTGGAAAAGACCTCTAAGATCATTGAGTCCTTTTTTTTTTTAATTTAAAAAAAATGTTGACAGTGAGTACATTTATTGAAACGTTTGAAGTTCTGCACTCCATTGGACACAGTTCATAATTTAAAGGCAACAGAGCGAAACATTGTGACAGGCTCCACTGGAATATTAAAAAACTCACATAATCATGTCACTTAAGAAGGACAGTTAAATTGTTCAATCATTTTGGTCTTCATCCCAGTCTTTCTTTCCTGATGGAGGTTTAGGGCCACCAGCTGGTTTTGCCATAATGATCTGATCTACCCTTAAGACAGTTACTGCTGCATTTGTCGCTAGCTTGATACCCCAGGATTTTCCAAGGTATGTGTCTAATACACCAGCTTCCAACATATCCTTCACAGCAGCAGCTTCAACCTCTATATCAAATCCAACATTTTTGCTCCCTTCCTGGTACACAGCATAAAGTTTGGAGATCACCTCATTAGCCTTTACTCCAGAGTTTTCTGCCAGTGCTTAAGGAATGGCTTCAAACGCCTCAGCAAACTTCTTGAGTGCATGTTGGTCAAGCCCAGGACAAGTCTCTCCATAAGATATGATCTGTTTGACTAATTCAATCTCTGTTGCACCACCTCCAGGAACAAGATGTTTTTCCCTTGTGAGTACTTTGAAAGTATTTACACCATCATCCACTGCTCTCTCTATGTCATCCATCAGATTGTCTATAGATCCATGAATAAGTATAGTAGAAATGGCACCACCCTCCTTTTATTCATGATTAATATAGTATAACATTTTTCAACAAATATATTTGTATTAGAAAAGAAGAAAGCACAGAAACACTTTTTCTATTTCATTCCAGGAGCAGATAACAAAGTAATATAATTACCTAGTTGTCTTGAAAAAAAGCTGCAGTATTTACTTTTCCCAAACAAATAAAGATTGGGTATAACAAGTTCTTTCAAAATAAAAATTAAATACCAATTCGTATCACAGCTAAATGGCCTGAAGGATCTGAGCGTTAGCTGCAAGCAGAGAATAAAGAGGAAATTGCCCAAAAAAAAAAATTATTGGAAGAAGGTACAGATTGTTCTTTGCTTGTACTGTTTGTTAGCTGGTCGCATACATTGCTGGAATAGGAAATTCTGATTTGTAGACTGAACTCTTGGAAAGTGCAGTGGCTCCCACTAGCTCACATGCCGTGCTTTCCTTTCCATGGAAACCAGGGCAGGGTGGAGAAGACTTCCTGTGCCCAGATCTCATTCAATATATAATCAAGCCTCAGTAAGCCATGAGAGTAACACAGACAAGCCTAAGCATGTCCTTCCAACAAGCAGGTGGAACTGAGCACAGGGAAAGAAACTGGAAATGAGAAGAGGGAGAAAGACACATGAAAATTAGATAGAATTTATTAAAAAAAAAAAAAAGGATAAAAATAATTTGAAAAAGAAAGGCTCAGAAAAGCAGGCTATCATTGTTTGAAATCTTTGACATAACCTTCCTAAATTATACAAGTCATCTAGGTCTGCTTGCTTTTTTTAATTAATAGCTTACTTTGAACTCAGGTATTGACTGAGTAGTGGTGGTCAGTAACTTTAAAACCCCATAGACAAAGTCCTGTCAGAGATCTTCCTCTGGATAGTTAGTCTGTTTTAAAAGCTGCTAAATTAATTGATAAAACATGCTGCTTGACACAGGTAGCACATCCTGCCTCAGAAGTTTGTTGCTGTGTCTGCTTCTGTGGCTTACTTCTCTCATGTTACATGCAAATAGTTTTAAAACACCAGGTGGAACAGCGAGAAATAGGAGATAAACATTGGTATGTGTATGAAGAAAGATGCAAGAAGAAGTACCTAGTTACTTTTAATTCTTCACTAAAACAGTGTTCACCTACCTGTTATGGCTTTTTCTTCCAGAGCTTCCTAGGAACAGCTGCAGCCTGAAGTGAAAGGACACCAAAGGTGCCCTTTCCTGCTGTGTCAGTCAGAGCGAGAGGAGACCACAACTCTGTCACATCACTTGATGAGTGAAAAATATGCAGGTAAAGCTCCCCACAAGATAGGTACATTCTCCCCTGCTGTTTCTTTTTACGGGATTTGCTCTTAATATAGCCTTTGGCTCGTGACTTTTGGGAACCAGAGCTAAGAAAGATAATGGGGAGTTGGGTGAAAGAGAGCTAATCCTTCATTATCCCCTCCAGGAAAACCTACAGCTGGGTGTTTAGTCTATTTGTATTAACGTTAACTTACGTTGTCGTGTTGTCTTTGAGGTCCCATATCTTACATTTTATTTTAAGAGGTTTTGTTCACTGGAAGAAATATGGAAGTATGTAGCTATATTTTATCCCTTTGCAAATTAAATATATTTCTACTAATAAGGTGAAAGCTTATGCACTAGCACAAGTGCTAACATAAGAAATGTTTTTGCACAAATACATATTTTTCATGAAGAAAAAGCAGATAAAGTATGCATATGTATTCTGTTATGTAAAATTCCCTAAGATATAAATCACATAGAAAAAAGGAGGAATTCATTTGGCTAAATGTACACATTGAGAGTGTGAATGCCTGCACCTGAGCTAATCACTTTAAGCTCCCTAGTAGCCAAAGGAGAGAAACAGGCCCTTCTAGGTCACAATTCCTCTTATTCTAAAATAGGCATCTGAAGTAGGTCAGATGAACTGCGCCCTGAGAGTGCCTATTATTCTCTACCAACTATAAAGGGAGCTCTGGTTGATTAATTCAGATTCAATGTAGATGTTTAAGGAAGATGAGATGAATCCCATTCAGGGAATCCAGAATGACTATTAAGAGACTAACAGCAAAAAGTGAGAATTCTTGTTTTCCAGATATATAGAATCCAAGATAATTACATAAAAAAAGCCAGTGACTTTAGGTCATGACTTAGGAAGTCATTTAGGCATTTTGGAATATTTTATCTTATTTCATACTGTATTTTGTTTTTGCTCTGAGAAACTACTATCAACTTTTTATCACTGTATTTTAATCCTATGATCCATGACTCATATTCACTGTCTTTAAGAAAGATTAAAACCTTCCCCAACCTTAAAAGACTTTTATGAATAAAAACTTAACAAAGCAAAACAATTCACCTTTTCATCTATTAAAAAAGTGCTGCACTACCAATAGCTTGGGAAATATAAGATTAAAGACAGATCTACCATTAGGCTCACCAGTATAACTTGATTTCAGCAGGAGTGTTACGAACATTTTATCAGATGAACACCCAAGTTTCAATTCAAGCCGAAACGTCTTGGATTTTCTCTTCCAAATGTATGTGGAGAAACAATGGAGTCCAAACATATTTCTCCTCCGTAACTGTGACTCTGTTTCAATACTGAAAATACTGGATTATTTAAGAAATGGTTGGTTCAAATGTGAAAACAAAACAGTAGATAATGGAAGAGGATTTTTAATGAAAAAGATTTTTAAGCAGATATAACAATATCTTAGCTACAGCATACCAGATAGACCTTTGCCCACTTAAAGTACAGATAGATAGTTTATAATGTCTTTAATCAGTAAATCAGTAAATTTTCCAGTGTCAGTGAAAAATTTCTGATCTAAAAGGTTATTTTTGATTCCCTAACTATTTATCATAACAAAGAAAGTATTTCATTCCATTTTATCACTGTCAATGTGGGTATATTATGATCATCTTAAAAAGAAAATCTAAAAAAAAAAAAAAGAAACACAACCCATACATTTTATCATGTTTCAAGTTATTTGCTGGAGAGGAACTGAAATAGTAATTTTAGATAACAAATGTTTCCCAAACACAAGAATAAACAATGAGGATTATAGAAGAAAAATATTAATAGGATTTAAATCCCATTGAATTGATAGGATACCTTCCATTGACTTCTTTGGGCTTTTAATCAGATCCTAAAGTAATGAAATACATTGAATTACTTCAGGTGCTTGGAGCTTGCTAATAAAACAAATTCTAGAATATGGTGGTTTGAAAAAAAGAAGGGACAGTGTAGCCTTTAAGACCTCTCCCAGTTCTGTCTTTCTACATACAGATACTTCTGGCAAGCAAGATACATCCAAGCAGCAAGTAAGAATGAGATTAATGTTACTTAACTTTTACCATCATCTTAAATTCTTTCAACCATCTAAAAATTAAGCATCTCAGCAATTTATGAAGACTCCTTCTACACAAAATAAAAACCTCTAGAAAGTGTTGAAAATGACAGAACTTCAACACATACTTTAGATTAATCCCTCTCTGGTTGATGGCTCTCTCTATTGACCATAGATGAAGTTTAGACACCTACTTAATATAAATTGCCAACTTCTGAACAGCTAGAGTTTGTTTACTTCAGCCCTCCTGAAACCCTTGAAATCTTGAACAAGCCAAATATTAACACCTGTGCATTTGTATTTTGGTGGTAGAGACCACCAACAAGAGATCAATGTATAAAGAGAAGAGAAAAACTTTTCCTTCTCTTCCTTTAGAGAATTCAATAAGCAGTACAATTATTTAAACTCTTTGCCTATGTATTTAATGTATTTCATGCTTGAATCTTTTGGTGTTTTGGTGTTTGAGGGTTTTTTTAAATGTTCCTACAGTGAGGGTATTCCTAATGTCTCATTTTGTTGCGTGGATTACTTTGGTTTTAAGTAGAGTAAAGCTCAGATTTCAACCTTTGTCTCCATAGAGGCATAATGGAAATTTAACAGCTTCTGTCTTGTAACTGAGAGCCAATTTTCATGAACAATGTATTAATTTCATAACTTAAATCTTCACCATTTGGTTTAGCTGAAATTATCCAGGAGGTCAGTAAGTAGTTTACTGGTGACAGACATACAATCACATGAATGCATGTGTATGCATGTAGGAACACATGGATGCATAGTGGCACCCACATGGAAGTTTTATCTTTGTTCCAAGTGCTTGAAATAATGCAAGGATGTATTCTATCCCACCAGACTGGTGTTTTATTGAAGCTAGGGTATGCAATTCATGCCTGACAGTGTAAGATGTAGATATCTTTGAGATTTCAAAGTCTTCCGAGATACTGCTGAAGGATTCTGTAGAGCAGAGAGAGGCAAATGTGGAGCAATCCATTTATCATGTTTTAGAAGCTGTTCTGAATGTGAAATTGAGTTGTTCTGAACCCCAGAAATTCACCTGGGTCTTGTCTGGAGAGGCAACTGGATGGCTCACTCCAAAAGACAGTTGGGGAAAAATGGTTATAGAATAACAAGTCCAAGTTTAAACGTGTGGGAATAAACTGGAGAACTATGTTGTTTGACTGTCTAAATATACTTGCTAGGGCTAAAAAACACGGACAATGATAAAAAATGCCAAGGAAATTTGAGCATGTTTATGCTATGTAACAGAAGTTATTCAACTGTTGAAGTTGCCACATAAGCTTCAAGTCCATTGCTTTGTCCAAAACATTTTAACATAACATTTTCTGTGAATACTCACCTCTACTCAGAATTGCTGCAACCACACCTGGAGTCGTGTGTCCAGTTCTGGGTTTCTCAGTCCAAGAGAAGCCTGGTGTGTTGGTTTTGGCTGGGATTGAGTTAATTTTCTTCATAGTAGCTAGTATGGGGCTATATTTTGGATTTGTGCTGAAAACAGTGTTGATAATACAGGGATGTTTTTGTTATTGCTGAGCAGTGCTTACACTGAGTCAAGGCCTTTTCTGCTCCTCACACCACCCCACCAGCAAGTAGACTGAGGGTGAACAAGAAGTTGGGAAGGGACACAGGTGGGACAGCTGACCCCAACTGACCAAAGGGATATTCCATACCATATGATGTCATGCTCAGCAATAAAGAGCTGGGGGAAGAAGAAGGAAGGGGGGGATGTTCGGAGTGATGACATTTGTCTTCCCAACTGTGACACATGATGGAGCCCTGCTTTCCTGGAGATGGCTGAACACCTGCCTGCCGATGGGAATGAGTGAATGAATTCCTTGTTTTGCTTTGCTTGTGTGCATGGGTTTTGCTTTACCTGTTAAACTGTCTTTATCTCAACCCATGAGTTTTCTCACTTTCACCCTTCTGATTCTCTCCCCCATCCCATTGTGGGTGAGTGAGCGAGTGGCTGTGTGGGGCTTAGTTGCTGGCTGGGGTTAAACCATGACACATGGACATACTGGAGAGAGTACAGCAAAGGGCCACAAAGATGATTACGGGACTGGAGCATGTGACATATGAGAGAGCCGGGACTGTTCAGCCTGGAGAAGAGAAGGCTCAGGGGGAAACTTGTTAATGTGGATAAATACTTGAAGGGATGGTGTGAAGAGGATAAAGCCAGGCTCTTTTCAGTGATGCCCAGTGAGAGGACCAGAGGCAATGGGCACACACTGAAACACAGGAGGCTCCATCTGAACATCAGGAAACATTTTTTCACCTGTGAGGTCAGGGTGACTGAGCACTGGCATAGGTTGCCTGGGGAGGTTGTAGAGCCTTCCTCCTTGGGTATATTCAAAAGCCGTCTGGACAGAGTCCTGGGCACCCTGCTGTAGCTGGCGCTGCTTGAGCAGGGTGGTTAGACCTGATGACCTCCAGCAGTCCCTTCCATCCTCAACCATTCTGTGATTCTGTGATATCAGAACCAATATAATGTAACAATGTGCTGAACCAATATAATGTGACTCAAACCTTCTCTGTAAAGCTAAATTATTTCTATTGCTTCAGTAATACATCTCTATGGTCTCTGATTCCATAAATTATTTACTAGGAGCTATCTTGAGCATGTCAGCACCACAAAGTCTTTTTTTTTTTAATCAAACACAGATCATCAAGACCACAGATTTACATCTAATTATTTTAATATGATACAACACACCCATAGAGAAAATGACAGAACAAAATTGGATACTTAGCTAGACAGCAGATTGTTACTTTTAGGTGTTATTAAAAGAAGTGAGGAAGCAGTTGGCAGACTTATCAGATTGTCTGTCTGCATGTCTGTTTCTCCTCTCCTTCTGTTTAACTAAAGTGTCTGTAGAATCTAACATAGTAGTCACTTGGAAATAGTTCCTTTTGTCCAATCAAAATATTTTTATATTGTAATACACATTTGCATTCCCTGTTTGACTTAACCTCAAGTATCCATCCTATTTCTATACCTGAAAAAATAGACTAAAGTATAATCCCAATAGTATATTAAAATTTGACAAGTTTTTACTCTGTAAGAAGAGAGGGTCCGCAGTTCCTGAATGTTTCCATATATTTTCTTGAAGGGATGTAGATGGAATTCAAAGGTTTCTTCTAGTCTTTTGGAAGAGCTTGGCTTAGGACATGCTGGTGGATGGCATACTTTCCATGATTTTACCTGTACTCACCAGACAGCACAAATTAGAGATGTTAGGCTGGCAAGGACTCTCCCATCTCAGGGACCTCTGCAGGTCAGTTTAAACCCATGCCCATGAGGAAGCACAGTGGATGGAAGACAAGGCTAGATTAGAAAACAGGTTCAGACACAAATGTAGTTAACACATATAAGGCTTAAATTGTAGGGGGTTGATCTTGTTCCTACTTAAACACTCCCATTGCTACAGTTTTAGCCTATGAGAGTTTACATTCTAAATAAATATTAAAGATAGAACATCATGATTGTGATTAAGTTTGTTGGTTTTAGTATTGGCCTTTATTTGGGTGAGGGTTCCAGTTTCATAAATTTGAGGTACCAATTGCTAGATCCCCACTTTATAGGAAGAGTGTGTATTACTAGCAGAAACCTGGGGGGGGGGGG
>VZTQ01003821.1:0-46200 GCA_013400755.1 Pelecanoides urinatrix | reverse complement strand
TTCTGTCAGTAGTTAGTTGAGTGCCAATGAATCAGCATTTCCAGAAGTAGTATATACAGAATAAAGGAGAAAGTACAACTGGAAATGAAGCATGTCAAACATTGACCCTGAAGTCAGCATGTTTTCCTGAATTTGGAAGAACCCGAATGGCTGGAAAAAAAATCAATTAAAAAGTCCCTGATTGAAGATTTGTCTTTCTGTTAATACCAGCTGAAGTTGGGCTGTAAATTAAAACAGTAATTTACAAACCCCAGCAGAGGAGGAGAAGCCAAAGGCACACACATTCAAAAAATGTATCTTGAGTAGAGAGACACAGATATGATAATTTTTTTATTTCACTGTGCTGAATTATCATGAGAGTGATATGATTATAAATGGGCACCAACTCACACTCTTTTTGTCCCTGAGGAGTCATGGTTCCATTGGGCTCCATGTAGACATAGAACTATTAGATTTGGACTTATATGTTATACCCATGGGTTTCAGTCTGAAAATTTGCTGACACAGAATGAAATATATCAATTTTTATAACCTCATATGTTATACTCAGTGACATAGCAAGTCCTCCAATGCAATTGGATATAATAATTTGATCCTTAGAAATCTGAGGTTAACTAGCCAAGAGTTCTTTCCATGACAAAAAAATTAACTGTTATACCAAAGGTACATCAAAAATCAAGAAACAAAGCCCCATGTTAACCATATGTAGAAGTAAGGCAAATAGTAATTTTGATAAATGTGCCTGAAATATGGTTAATAAGGCCATTTTATGACAGTAGACACTGGAATGAGTTAAAACATGGGAAACATAGATGTGCAAAGTGCCTTTATTCATCCTGATGGTGGCAAACTCTGGTAACTACTGACCCATGCAGAGCATAAGTATTATTTTACTGTAGGCCACAGGTAGCTTCTAAAATACAGCATTTCTTTAAGGTGAAGCTGACATAATTTGACACACATAAAAAGTACGCAAACAGTATGTATGTAGCATACATCTCTGTGACATTCAGAGAGACAGTCTGGGTTTGGCAGCAGTTTGGTTTTGTAGGCTTCTTTTGACATTTAAACAGAAGCTAAGAATCTTTCTGACAGGAGCTGGGGTTGCTTGCCAGGTATGAATATCTATCTTTGCAAAGACTATCCTCAGGTGAAAATGTCTGTAGAATTGTGGTTGGAGGTGACATGTTGCAGTTGAGAGATTTTGAGGAAAATAGTTTGAATACCACCTGAAAATAATATACTTAGGTCTAACTGTGAATGCCTTAATTATATGAACAAGACCTTCAGCTGGTATAAATCATCTGAAGCTCCCTTGACTCGGTTTTATCGTTTTCATTTCACTTTATTTATGATGTTTATTTATCAGAATATTATACCTTCTGCTTTGTATCTGAGGGCTCTGATGAATTTTTACATGACTTTGGGAATTTTCTGCTTTGGGAATTAGTGTTCAAATTTACATTCATAAAAAATACTAATGAGAGATAAGACCCCACAAAAAAATTGGTTTACTCTAATCACATAATTTTTTTCCTTAAACTGAGATGAGGCAGCAATGATTTGTTTTCTATTTCTATATTATTGTTATCTCTAGTGATACAGTACCATGTATGACCTCCTGGAAATGGACTTTTAGGAACTAAAACTTTTTAGAGCTGTGTAATAGCTATGAAGGATCAGGTTCTCAAGCATACCAACTAGTCATCGTTCAATAAGCCAGCTCTGCGTGAATTAGTATGTTGCTGCATGCATATAAATTGTCCTCACCCATGTAAAACACACACTAAAATCTGTATTGAGTTTAGGTGGCAAGATTTTTGTGGCAGGAGCTGCAAGGGTGGCCCTGCATGATTGTCTAAGCTAGATAAAGGCCGTCATTAGGTGGGAGGGCAGAACAGCTCCTAGTACCTCGAGAATTTCAGGTTTTGCTCATTAAGACATTCACTGTAAGTGCTGGTTGGGCGCATGTAGTCTCTTTGCTGGAAGAAGTTTAGGAGGATAGTTGGCCTCTACATCTTTTCTATTTTCCATCCTGGAAGGTAGTAGAAATGTTGCTTTTCATATGTATGTGTGTGTGTGTATATATATGTGTATGTATGTATGTATATAAATTTTTTTAGGTTCTGTATAAAATAATTTTTTTTTGTTTACTTTTGCATACAATGATTAGTGGGTTTATGTACTCTATCCTTTTGCTCATTCTATGAGCAAAACAATGAAACCATCTAAGTTTTCTTTTATCCTCTTCCCAAAGGTGAGAAAACCTTCCCAGAGACATGAAGCGTAGGTCTGTTGGGTACTTTCAGTTCTTTTCTGTATTCTATCAAGAGCTTCTCTTTCCCCTGGAGACATCATCATATGCTTCCTCAAGTCCTCTTCTACTCCAATGAGTAGCACACCTTCTTGAGAAGACCAAGGACTTGCAATGTTTTTAACTTCATGATGAATATCTTTTTTTCCCTCTTGCTCTTTTCAGATGCATCATATATCTAATTTATCCAGTTCTTCTTAGGATACAGCTTAGTATATTGAGTTATATTCATATCCATCTTTGTCACTTGTGACTTGTCATTGGGCTCACTGATAGCGCCTTTTCTTGTTCACCTGTAACCAGCTTCATATTAACTAGGGAAGCCAATTCCAGGCCAACCACTTGTCATTTGGGGATTTCTTGGATGAGCATAGTTCACATTCACAGGGTAATGATGCTTCAGTGAAGTGTCAGACCTAACACTAATGCCCAGAGCAAATTGTACATTTTTCAGAAAGTGTCAGTTCCCTAGCATTTGTGCTATACATTTGTAAAGCATGTATGAAACACTCTTTTTAACTTATTTCTGTATTCTCTTTAAAAGAGATATGTGATATATAGGTTTCATTTTTGTCTGAAGTAGTGTACTTCTGAAACTTCTGCAGGATAGTTAGAGGATTCACGGGAGTCTGAGTAAACAATTTGAGTTAAAGGAAAACTGCATAAAAGCAGGCATTTGATATAATTTCCTTCCAGCAAGAAAGTTTTCTGGGATAGCCTTCTTTTGACTTGTACCATTAATTCTAAATTCAGAGTGAAGGTGTGTTTAAGTCTTCCCTGTTTGTCCTCCATTTCTTTGTTTGGGGTCTAAACAGCTGCCTCCCTATTCATATGTGTGAGTTGCTTTCCTGTGTTCAGTAATCACTCAGAGCTGAGAAGACTGAGAGAGGTTTGCTGCGCTCAGTGGCTGGAATTGATCAGCATTGTATAATTGCTGGTGCTGCTGTGAGCAGCAACAACAGAAACAAGTAAGAAGCCTGTTTGACTGTTGTGGCTTCATTCTTTGTCTATTCATCTACAAGATGATATAACTGTGCAATTGACTGGGCTTATGTGCTAGCTCCAACACAGAGTTCATATCAAAGAAAACTTCATGTGGAAGACACATATGTGTAATCAGGTATATGCTTCTCTCTTTGGCTTTTTATATGCAGTTGTGTGTGTAAATATGATCCTTTTATCCATATTTCATTCCTGATTCAGGTAGTCTGTGCCCAACATGCTCTGTGTGGGAACCTGGTTACCTCATTTTGAGTGGTGCCTTCTTCAACAGTTGGCTAAGGTTTGGCGTGGTGATTGGACTAGTACAAAAGCTATGCAACTCTAAGGATTCAGGCCACAGATATTACTGATGTCCTGCTATGTGCTGTCATACAGATGAATCAGACAAGACCATATTTGAGAATTACTAGTAGATATTATAGGTAATATCTTCATGTGTTCCAATAGTTTGTACCCATTGAGTCTGCAATTATTGTTGCAACTAGGTGAGTGGAACAAAAGATAAAGTCATAAACATAGACTAATTAACATACGTAAGTATACTTTATCTGTCCATCAATAAGTAAACTTTTTAGTTGGGAACACAAAAACCTACATATAAGTGATGGGCAACATCATCTGAATCTTGCACATTATTGAAATCAGAATAACTATCTCAATACTAACAAATATTGTGGTGCTATTAAAAATTTTGAATGAGAAAGAAGTATGACTGGAGATCTGTATTTCCTGGCTACCTCCTTCTCTGCAGGTTATCTGGTCTCATAGGGAAGCTGGCATTCTTGCTGGAGGCCTCCAGCTGCCTCATACATCGGCCCTGTCGGTGCTAAAATTCCCTTTCCCTTTCCTACCAACTTTTGGGATACAAGAGGAGATACCCCAACACAGACCTCACTAGTACTTTAAGCACAACAATTATGCTCTGGTCTGTTGCTTTGAAAGCAAAAAGGAAAACAGCTGTATGGACAGAAAGGGAAGCTTTCCCTAGTTCATTCTTTTAACAGCACAAGAGCTGAAAGAAACACAGCTCTAGTAAATGGGTCTAGAAAGCCAGAGACTGTATAGAGCATAGAAGGTGATAGCAAAATTAAGGATTAATAATTTTTGATATTGTATTTAGTATTTAATTTCATACATTTATAATCATAATCTTACCCAGTATTGATATCCTGGCAGATATTATAAATTAAGCATGTTAACTCCACTTTTCAATGACTACAGAAAATGCAAAATTGTTAAAAATGGACATATAATTGATGTAATATTTCTATTCTTTACTGAGTTAATGGGGTTCTTTTTTCCTTATTTGCTTTATGACTTTATATTTTGGATAACTTTGGGTTACAGAACTCATGCTTTTATTTAATCCTAGGCATACTGCATTAAAGATTTTGCTCAGCTTAAGCTACAGCAAATAACGGAGAACAGAAAAAAGTGGTGTTGTATATTATTTGTTTATTTCAGATCAAGTAGCATTTGATATGTGTGCTTGTGTTTACATAATAAATTCTACCACCTCAAATATTTACCTTGTTCTGAAAAAAAGAGTAAGAGGTATTTTACCACAATTTTTTAGTCTATTGCTATGTAGGACAAACAGATTCTATTTAAGATTTTTACAAGATGTTAGCACCAGATTAAATTTTTAGATATATTGCATAAATCCAAAATTACACTGTGATTTTTTTTCAGAATATATACTGAGTCATTCCCCATTTTCAGCGGTTTATCACAGAGAGAGGAAAAAAAGAGTTTTTTCATTTGACATTTACACTTAGGTGCTTATTTTACTTTATTTTATTATGAGACACCTAATGGTATATGTTTATTGTATAATACACTTGTGTTGTTTCAGGTACAAAGAGTATATAAAACATGTATGTGTGTGGACCTACTGCCCCCACCAGACTCTTGTATGTTGAAACAAGATGGAACACCTTCAGTTAAAGTATTGGTGAGGGCAGAAATGTTAAGCCTAAGACTAAAGTTAATTGAATGTTTACTATAGATGCCTTTCAAAAGATGAAGTAATTCTACAGTGTTAAATTGCACTCTTCCTAAGCTGGTGTTTATATTGTGGTACTGGAGTGTACTATAGGCACTTGTATTCCCCAGTATTCAGAGACATCTGTAAAAGACTTGTCATTTCACAATCATATCTTGTATGTGCTTTGTCTCTCATCCAGTTGATTTTTTTATTTTATTTTCCTTCTCAGTGAAATTTAGAAGTATCTACTCTTAGGAATATTTCAATCAAAGGCACTAACCTTTTCTCTTGACTCTCTTTTTCCCTGTCATTCAGATAGGTAATTGAAAGGCATTATTGTTAGAGAAGCAGAAATTTCACATCCTCACATGGTTCATTAAATAGCTAACACTATTTTTATGTATGAAGAACAATGTTTTTAANATAACAAAATAAGAGATCCTATTAAATTCTGCTTATCTTTAAATGCATAGTCTTAGCAGAGGGACTAAGACATGGATAGCCAAACCTGTTACGATTTAATCTTCACTCCATTCAGTGGACATTGCCATATATTTTTGACATTTTATCTCTGACATGATATGTACATTTGATGTAGAATGGTGCCCTTTCTTGTCAGGAGCTACTAAAGAGTTTTAAAGGAAGTATGAAAGCCCGCTTTGAAAAAATTAAATGTTATTTTCAGATCTGTAGTAACATTATGCCTACCTTATGCAACACAAGTTGAAGGCAAGTATGGACCCCAATGTCCTATGTATTTGACAACATCCTCTTAAGTTTTAATTTATTTTTTTTGTGTCCAAGTACCCCAAGGGTGTAGAGATGTATGGTCTGTCTTTGTCTCACTTAACCCATACTGCTCACTACTCAGGAACTCTTAGCGCATATCAGTAACGACAGGAGTTATTGACTAAGTGTTCATCGGGTTCCTTTTATGTTAATACAATTTCTCATTCTTGTCTTCTTGTAATCTTTTCCCTTTCATAAGGCTTTTTGCAATGCAGAATCCCTTGACATATGTTTTTCCTTCTTGATTTTCAAACATATGTTGGGCAACGCTGTAAAGCTTATAAAACGATAGTTCCTCCTGTCCTAAGCAATTTCCAGATTGCATACTTCCTATGAATAAAATATTACATTTTTAAGTACTGAAACAACACAAAACCAAAACCAACCTCACTATTGAAGATTCACACACCAGACAAATACCAAGTGTACAGCTCACTCAGTTGGGGTTATTACAGAACAGTCACCTAAAATGATCATGCTTTTAGTGCTGCTTACTGATTTCATCCAATTGCTATTCCAGAATAACTGAAACCAAAAACACTTTAGATTTTATATTTCCTTGCTGTATGAATACATTCATCCCAGAAGGAATTGCACTAACTGGATCTTTAAGGTTCCAAATCTCAACTATGTCTAATCATTCAGTTGTCAGGTATCAGTCTAGGCTTCAGGCTGAGCAATCAAGTGTCATATAATAAGACATAAAAAAGTATCACCTGCAGAAGGAAGCTAATCCATCCCTCAGAATGGTACATATAAAAAGAGCAGAAACACTTTCCAAAAGGAAGATCAGCTGGAAAGTAGGAATCACTAGGAGTGTCCCTGTAATGAGCAAGGAGTATAGGAAACAACACAAAAATGTTTGAGGAAATGCCTTTAAGGCATCTCTGAAGTAAAGTCCTAGAGTTTGATGACATTTACAGCTTAAAGGATAATGGGAGCTGGAGATAAACTAGAATTCAGATTGCTAACAGAGGCTCAAAACTGTGAGGGGAGTCTGAGTTGATGGCAAAGAATGGGAACAACTGCTTTGTCAGGCTTCCTCGTTGATGCAGGAAGCAGGAGATTTTAACATTTCTGCCAAAAGCTACGTCATTTGGAAACATTAGACTCTGTGCACCCAAGAGGGGGTGGCAACAACCTTAAATCTCAAGAAGAAAAACTGAAACACTGACCTCTACATTCCCAGGTGCTTCTGTAACCTAGGATGTAATTAGGTGTGAAATCCTACAAACAGGGGCCAGTTGCAAAACTGTCGCTCACCTCATGGGTGCTGTGTTTGACTCAAGGCTATACAGATTCTGCCTTCCTCTCTAGGTATATACATTCTATAGTAGAATGTGAACATGTACAGTTTCCTTTTAATTTTCTCCATAATTAATCAGAAACTATAGCCTTCCCTCAGAGACCCTGCACTCCTGATCATCAGGACCTTGAGATGGGTGCTGTGAATCCACAGCAGCACTACAAGACACCACAGAAAGCAATGTTGACACTGGGACACTCTTTTAAAGAAGTCTTCTATTTATAAACCACACATCAAGGGGTACTAAACTCAGTTAAACCCCCTGTGAGCTCAAGGCAGAGACCTCTCCTTTTTACAAACAACACTGTGTTCTGCCCTGAAAACTGATGGTGTCAAAAGCAAATACAGAAATCATCCTGCATCCTCCTTCTGACAACAGTATTGCTCACAAATAATTTTAGTTTTGGTTCAAAAAAATTACATTTTGTTATTGTCCCTCTTTGTTAGGTACAAGCACATAGCAATTATCTGGCTTCCTATCTCTGTCCATTTTATTGAAAGAGACAAGTTTTTTTCCACCAGAATGGAAATGCAAATATTATTATTGAAAGCAACTAATGAAAACTTCGGGAATGAAAAATGAGCTTTATCCACTATAATTTCAGTGATTCCAAATATAGGACTGTGACCTTTCCAAATTACAGCTTTTACACCATAATACAAGGTCTTTTCAAAAAGAAAATAATTCTAATTCTATTCATCTAAGATAAACGTGTGCCTTCGTATGTTCAAAGGAAAAAGTGTGTGCATTTTATCACTGCTGTACACATCAAAATAAAAGAGTGGGGAGAGACATCAAAAGTAGGGGATATCTTAAACCTGTACAGTTGTAGTGTTATATATATATTTCTGTACTGTCTTACAACATGCCTGTTTCTGTACACTTTCAGTAACTGGGTTTACAGGAGCTTATTTTTATTCATAGCTAAATAAATTAAAAAAAAAAAAAAAACCAAAAACAAACCATTCCCTGAATCAAAGTGAATTAAAAGGAAATGACATGCAAGGGGAGAAGGTAGCTCAGATTTCTCATCAGCAGTCTAACCATGAGAGTGACCCACAGGCAACTTGAAAGCTGCCCACACAATTACTCATGGAGTCTGCTGAAAAGCAGGCATCACTACCAGTAAAATCTCTCTTATCTTGAATTCAAGTCTAGTGATTACCACTTAAATAGGAATCAGGGGGAGGAATACAAAGTGCAAAGCACTGCATTAAACTGACACTATATATCACTGTTTGGCAGGCTGTACATTTTTATGCGATGCGTTTTACAGACACAGATGAATATACATAGCTAGGATAGGTATGAGCAACAGGGTGATTCCTAGTCTAGTTTCTCTTTTTGGTTACACCAGTCTCACTGAAGTTAACAGAGCTGCCCCAGTACAAGAGACAAAACTTTTGAGTGTGCTGGGGGGAGAGTGGTACTTTCTATCTCGCACCATGCTACGGACACACTAAACACTGTGAACTTCCAAGTAATGAAAAGCTACGAGATCAAAACACAACTGCCTCTGTAACCACCATAGCTAAAACCTGATCATGGTTTAAGTGACTTCAAAAGCATTATGTGAAGGATGACTTTAGCATTTGAACTTAAACTACATTGATACTCCAGCAACATTATGTATATAAAGGAGGTTTTACTCTTACTGCCATCTACCACCCTGTTAGGGACAGACATGATCCGCTTTCAGCTGCTACAAAGAAAGTCTTTATTAGCATTTTTGTCACTGAATACTTTTTTTTCTCCAAAATAAATGTATATTGGGGTGGGGGGAAGATAGGATTCAAATTATTTCTGAAATCATATAAAATTCTCTGAAAATTTTCAACAAAAAAATCCTTACATGTTAAGAAAGCCTGGATATTTTGACAATTTAATTTTTTGTTTTTAATGAAGTAAGTATAAAATAACAACAATATGAACAGCATCAAAAAGCTTAAAAAATAACAAAAAAAATCTTTTATTTTCAGCCTAGTAAACAAACTTTTACTTTTAGTTACTTCCCTGAGAAAAATACCACTTCGACTAACATTTGCAGCGCTGTTTTGTGATGAACAGAAATTATTCTTTGCACTCATTTGACAACTGATCTGAAATAATTGATTCACGTATTCATTTGCACGGAGACAAAATTATGATGATTAATAAAATATCTTAATATATTTTAATACTACATTTTTATGTACCCACATGTGATGTTTTAAAGTCTCTGTATCCATTGCAAACACTGGCTGATGTGACTATACAATACATTACATATTATAAACACAGTATTCCAGCTTAGCAGGAAAATCCAAAAGAAAAGAAAGAAACAGGCTGATTAAACTGTGGAAAGTGGCCTCTTATCACATCATTGTTCTCAGCTTTTTACTAGCTAATTATTTCCTTCAAATGGGAGGCAGAGGGTTTTTATATCATGTATTCCAGAACCAAACCACCTGTAAAAACACTAGTTCATGTATAGCAAATCAGTGCCAATAGACTTTTTTTTTATTATTATTAATCTGAAAAATGTAGGATGACTATGTATTGCCGTTTATTCTAACTGAGTTCAAATGCTTTCATATAATCTAAACTTTGTTTTCTAATAACTAATTGAATTATTATAGAAGTCACTCAGGGTGACTTCTCTAAATAATCTGTGGAGTAACCTGTGTTATTATTCTACTATAATACTGAAAGATGTACCTTTTAGAGTTATGCACTTGAGGAAGGACATGAGAACATCAGTGCTTTTTAATAGTTAAGGATTTTAGAAGAACAGAGATCTTTGGCTGGACTGATTTGCAAATTCTGAGAATTTCCACATAAAATTAACTTTTACCTTTCCATCTCCAAATGTGTTCAGAATCTAATTGTCTAATAATAAACTTCCTTAAGGGATGCACTTCTGCAATGAAAAATGTATAAGGCCCTACATATTAGACTTCCATAGTATCTGTGGAGGAAAGAGAAGAGATTGTTGTGTGGACTTTCCTCTTTGTTTAAGTAAAACAATCAGCATTGTTTCTGTCTGAGATGGTAAGGTTATTGCAAATCAGTGAGCCCAAGCCAATTTTCCATTCAAATCAATGGCAAACTGCTGTAGACTCGTATTGACTGTTGTGTTTAAGAAAGGAGACTCAGCAAATTCACAGTATATTCTAAGGAAAATGGTGTAGGCTTGGGTAATTTCTTCGAGAAATGTAGGTAATGATAGGAGAGCTACTGTAATAAGTGAAATGGAAAGGAAACATAAAAATGTTGATGTATTGGGGAAAAAAAAGGTCTAATTTAGATGTATGGACACTTTGTAGCTTAGTTTTCAAGTCTGGACCCCTTCTGAACAAATCGAAAAAGTTTCAATAAAAAGCAAATGTGACCATTTGATTTTGAACTCTGATCTCCTTTGCCCTTCATTGCAAAGAGCTGCTTCCCACTTTCTTAAGCAAATTACTGCTAAAACCAGAAGTTATTCAGCAATATTGGGGGGCGGGGGTGAGCAGTTCCTAAGCCCAAGTTTGTCATTATTGCTATGAGTGTGAAATTGTTCAAAATACTACATGCACCATACATTATATTGTTGGAAACGCATGAAAAAAAAAGAAAATCCTCAGTGTTACGGAGAAAGCCTCTGGGACCTCGGATGTCAGTTTTAGGAGAAAGATTGCTCTACCTATAAATTCATCTCTCCTAGAACTGACATCCAAGGTCCCAGAGTCTTTTTCCATATCACTAAAGACTTTTTTTATGCGATTCCAGCAACGTAGTCCATTCCATTCTTTACAAGAAATGTTCAGCCATTCATATTGCAGACAGCCAGACATCCTGCTGACTGTTTGAGAATATTAGAGAACTATTGGGAATGGAGGTACCAAAATATCATACTGCACTAAATTTTCAATAAGCTTTCATAAACTAAAATCCACTATATATTTCAAATGAAAAATGTCATGTGGAAAAAGCAAACAAAATAATCCTACCAAAAATAAAAAGCAAGAGAAGTATAAGCTACTAAAAATGTTGTATGCCCACTTCTGAGTTTTTGTGTGTGTGTCTCTCTCTCATGAGGGTAAGCTTGGAGAAGTGCAAAGGTATGTCTCATGGGCCATCAGTCCCACTTTGGTGTTACAGCAAAAAGCCTTCTTCCATGTAGCAAAAAAGCTCTATGCCTTCAGCTAATAACAGTCACAGATCAGCATTAAAAGAGATAAGAAATGTGCATTTTTGTCAGTGAGACTTGACTTTGTTCAAACTTACTGCTTTAGTTACAATTGGCAAATGCTACAAGGACTTTAAGACAATTTTTATCTTCATGTGAATTGTAGGGTAAAGCAATAATGAGCTATATTTAAAGCAAGCTAGAGATGTTCTACTAGGTGCAGCATAGAGGTGTGCTACCAGGAGCTCAGAGATACTAATTTAGGCAATACATTTTCCCAGTTCAGAGCATATGGCTACTAGCAAACTCAGAGTGAACGGAGAAGCTTTTTCAGATTCACACTACAGCAGCTGCACATTGAGGGATCCCTGGCAGCTGAACAGCTCCAAGGTACCATTGCACTGGTTTTTAAGCATTAATAGACCAGAATAGATCTGTTGTAGGACCACAATATGAGCTCCAGATGTATCATGTAAACATAGTACTTACACTGTTTTACAGGTGAATATTTTAAGTGCTTTAAAGAGTATTTCTGAGGTTTGATGTGAGTTGATCTAGTTGACAAAATAAACATGAACCTAAGTGACATTGCAGTCACTTACCTGAGTGCCTCCTTTTTTCCTAATGGTGTGAGAGGGAGGGAGAAAGAAAGAAAAAAGAAAAAGAAAAAAAAAAAGAAAAATAAAAAATAAAAAAAAGAGAAAGGAAAAAAGAAAGCAAAAGAAAAGGAGAAAAAAAAAGAAAAATAAGAAAACAGGAGGGAGGGAGGGAGGAGAAAAGCCTTGATTTCATTGTGAAGCTTCTGTGAAAACCTCTACAAATGACCTTAAGGACATGAATGTTGTGAATGAGTTAGAGGCCGCTTAAAGAATCACTGTCAAAGGTATTAGCAGAAAGTGATTTTAATAGGGATTTATAAAAGCACGACTTAACAGAGTTTGATGGCAAGGTTCACTCTGTCACTTACTACATGGATGAAGTATACAAAGGAAAACCATGTTATAATTGAGCTAGAAAGATTTGTACAGAGACCGAGGATGAAAAGGGTAAGGGAGAGCCTCGAGTCACGGGGTTCAGAGTAGACCTGGCTGGATCTACCCTTAGTCCTAGACTTGGTCAACGGTTTATGTCTGAGGGATTATATGTGTTTAGCAGCAATCTAAGGTTCATTCACAGTTTTAAGATGGTTCACAAAAATTTAGCAGTACTTAATCATTAACCAATTTAACTTTTACAAAGTAAGTTAGTAGAGTCTACTGCAATCACAACAGTGACTTAATTACAGATTATACTTAGTATTAGTTCACGCACACACACACAGAAAAATATATAAATGTACAAAAGGTATCTGTTAAAAATTCCCCTCAAGTTCAGTGAAGAAATATTCATGCCATATGTCTCGGCATTTCTCAACGGGTGAAGGCTTGAGCCTCAAGGAGTGAAGAGTTTCAGCCCAGGTCCTGTCGTCAGCTTTCGGTGACAGTCCTCCAAATATCACAGACTCAAGAGGTTACAAGCTCTGAGAGTTGTCCCACTCAGAGGAAGATGCTAGGCACAGCCTGCTGCGGTCCAGGTGAGCTCAAAGGGACTCACTCAGGACCACCACTTATAGGTTCGCAAGATGATCGGTTTTAGTCATCCAAAAATTTCCATCCTGGCCAAAGTCCCAGGTGGAAGTTACTAAAAAATTCTCAAGGTTTCAGTGTTCCACTTAAACTATGACTCATATAAAGGTATCAGGGGATGACACCTGGGTCAGGCAATAGGAGTACGTTCCCAGCCTCAGCTATGCAGTTTCTCATATGGTCAAGGAGCGCTCAACCGTCAGACTCAGTACACCAAGGCTGAGGTTTCATAGGAATTTCTGAGAATCACAAGTGGTCCAGGAGAAGCGGGTTGGGGAATGCACCACCTCAAATGAATCTGTGCAACATAGCAAATCCCAGCTGAGGTCAGGGAACTTCACGGAGGCTAAAGCATCTGCTGTTGTGTAGTTGGGTGGGGATCTATGACTTCAACTGAGAGGAGTTCTAAAAGCAGCTGAGATTTTGATAACTATTATTTTGATACATTTCCAACTCAAGTTTTGGAAGTTTAAGTGATCCAAAGAATCAATATCAATATATTCTGAGATCAGAAAAGTCTGAAGATAGACTTGCCTGACTCAGGTATTTTTGCTCTGAGATTAGGTCTGTCGGGAAATTTTTCAGACTCTTTTGTCTGCCTACCAGAATCACAAGGCCTTTTTTTCAGTCATTGTCATGACTGTAGCACAATAGCTGCATCAGCCATCACTTTTGAGAAGATGCATGCTTTCTGGCTGAACTGCAAAAGTGCTTGTTATTGTTGACAACCACTTAACATCCAGAACAAATAGTTTTTCACACTGGAAACAAAGATATTAATTGTTTTAGATGTGGTTATGGTTTTTAACAGCAGATTGGACAGCTCTGCACTCTGGGAAGCAGCTAAATAGTCTTTTGTTTTCTTTATACTAGACATGCATAGACATCTGGGAAATGTATTTTATCTGTATCTGTAGCTAGCAGAAGATTAAATTTGCCTACACCTGGTTTCAGGCCCTGCGAACTCAGTTTCTCCTCCCTTTTACCTCTGAGTCTTACATGGATCGTAATTACACAAAAGGGATAAAAGCGTAAGGGGTCTGTGGGGCTCCCAGGGGTGAGTGGGATCCATTCCCACCAGAAATTTATAACCCTCTCTAAAATTTTTCTGAGTCTTATCTCCTTCATTTTTTAAACCAGCACCTGTCCCAGCACAGCAACAGCTCCAGCAGGAATGAAGAGGAAGCACATTGCACCCGCACAGTGGCAGGATTTCTCTGAATACCATCAAGCTCCCAGCACTGGGGAAGTGGTAATTTGGGCTGAGCACAAAAGGGGACATGTAGGATAGAGTTAAAAGATGTGTTACAAGGATGGCCATTTCTTCAACGTGTAAGATGTAAATACTCTCATCTTGCCAATATTTTCTTGTTGATGACTATCTCATATTATGTTGTATGATACTGTGCTTTTAAACTCCATTGTCTTACATGTGTGCATACACACAGAGACTAAAACTTTCCTAAAAAAGTTAAGATTTGCTAAAAAGCAGTAAGACTGCCACTGATAAGGACTCACCTGAGGTTTCTAAGTCAGAAAAGCAGTTAACTCCCTCTGCTTTTTAGGTAGGAAAACTCTAGACCTTAACCTCAGTGAAAAAGCAGAAAAAAAAGAGATTGTCAGCAGTTACTGAAGCAAAAGTGTCCTCAGTGACTTTACATTAATGTTACATTCACAGGCCTATGTATATGACCTTATTGCAAAAATACTCAGCTTTATGCTAATCTAAGCCACTGCTGCTCATATGACAGTGTCATGCTGTTCAAAGATATTGTCATAGTCCTGCAGGTAGAATAGAATTACTATTTTGCTTGATCCAAGATCTCACCCTAGCCTCAGCGTCATACCTCTGCTGCATCTGTTTCTGGGCTCTTTGTAGCATCTGCGAGCTCTACATAGGCATCACTGAAAACTTTTCGCATGATGGTTAAGCAGTTTAGATATGAATAAAACACTTGATTTCGGACACCATATGGCAGAAAGGAGGGCTGTAAAATAACTACATGACAAAAGAAATTCGTCCATTTGATAGAGACCTACTCACAGCCTAAGAATACCTTACTTATGTAAGACATACCACACGTGTTCTTCTGCCATTCTTCTGCTTAGACATGCAAGCAGAACTCAGACAGTAATGAAGGACAGTTAAAAAAGAAGTAATGAATTTTATATAGGAGTAACACTATTTGTTTTAGCTGCTCGTTTTCCTTGTCTGTAGAGGATTGCTTGTTTCGGCTTTTGTCAAAATTCTCTGAACTTTTTGAAATTTGCTCAGCCAAAGTTCAACTCTTCTGTATTGGCTTTCCCTAAGCACAAGTCTCAGAGTCTGAAGGCAACTGTGCAGACACCCATTAAAGAATAAAGAAGAAAACTCGGGGGAAAAAAAAAAACAAAAAAATAAACCAAAACCAACTTAGGTCTAATCTACACTTCACCTTCAGTGTTCATAGAAATGTAACAAATGAGAGAAAAAACATTCTGTTTTCCTTTTGTTTCATTAGTCATGAATGTAGGTGTGTAGGAGTATATCATGTCAAGGTTTTGCTTTGCCAACATTAAAGTGTGCAAAAGGTTAAAAAGCAGAGAGAAAGGAAAAAAAAAGAAGAAAAGAAAAAAAAAGAACAGAGAATCATAGACAAGGGGAAAAAGATTGTAGAGCAGGAGAAAATGAAAAGTTCCAAGGCAACTGCCTGCAAAGATGTACAAATGGGAGGAACAGCAGAGGTACAACTGAAAGAAGCAGAGTCCAAAGGCCCATGAAGCCACACCAGGAAATAGCAATGGCCACGGCTTCAGGCTCATCACTTTGCTGCGGTTTTAATAACCTGACATCTCCAGAGTGTATATCCATCATCTTTCAGTGCCTCCAAGACAGTCCACCTGTGAACGTTGATCAAACTGGTGTTTTACTGAGGAAATAAAAGCAGTATATAAAAATTCAAACCTAGGTTTTACTATGTGGCATATACAGTAAATGATTAGTCTTTATTAATTAATCTGGGCTTTCCTAAAACCACCAATGTATTTGAGCAGATTTTTTTCACTCTTTTCAGAGGAATAAGTGGCATGCAGACATTTTAATAACCTCACGTCTCAAGAGTATATATTTCTAGTACCTGCAAGCAGCATGATTTATCTGTCGACCACTTAATTTTCTAACCTGAAGGGTAGTAAGCTATTTAAACAGAAGGGGAGAAATGCATGATGAGAAATAAAGAGGTTATTCTATTTTTAAGAACTTAGCCCCCGTCTCCTGGTTTTACTTATTATATATTCTCATCCTTGATAAAATTAGAGACTACCTGCTGTTAAGCAGAAATTAAGATCATATGACTAAGTACAACCAGGTAAAATGTAACCAGGCATCTGATCTGTTTCCTGCATCTTCATATCTTATGGGATTAAAGCATGACAAGCAGAAAAGTACAGGGATCACTATTACACAGATCAATCTTCATTTGGGATTGTTACCTTGATGTGATCCAAGTAAATTTCTTTTAAGAAGTAAGGATGTGGTTGCCACTTACAGTGATTAAGTGTAATCTAGTTTGATTCAATATGTTACAATATAATTTTCTTTCCAGGTTCTTTTCTGAAGATTCAGGAAATTTCACACTTACAAGACTCTGCTCACCGGGAACCTATTTCTACAAACTTGTTGAAGGGGTAAATTGGATGGGAGAGGGATGTCACCAGTTTTCTTTTTTCAGAAGTATAACACAAATGTTGTCATAAACAAATTCAAATATGCTGCACCTCTTACGTCTGGCCTGCCAAGAAGGTTAATAAAGCTTTACTTCTAGTTTGTCTTTCTGAAGGCTTGATAACTCCACTTGCCCAGACTCTCAAATGCATTGCTGGTAGGTGAATGTGAAAAAGACCCAAAATCAGACAGCATCAAAGTGGATCCGTTTGAACTTTTCCTCTGAGGTGAGCACATCAGAACCACTTACAAGGTTTAGAATTTAAAAAGCTAGATTAAAAATAAAATTAACTAACACCATTATTTTTTGAAATAAAGAAACCAGTATAAATAAAAGTAATTTGTTAAGAAATCTTTCTCAGAGCACTGGGACAAGGGCTTGCTTCCAAGCAAGGTTTCAGTACATCAGGCTGGTGTCTATTAACTATTAAAATAAACCGTTACTTTCCATATTGCCTTTTAAGGTAACTTCATTTGTACTCCAGCATTATGACAAATGTCACTCTGATAAAATTTTCCTCTCCACACCATTTCACTCACCCATAAAAGTCCATTGAAAGTTTGTATTAACAAGTTACTGTACGGTGAGTGTCTCTGCACAGCTCAATCTCCAGTTTCAAGGAACAGTTCACTATAAAGTACTTGGTTGGATACTGGCTTACTGGCCCACCTTACACATTAGGATTTAATGGAAGGAGCTCTATTTTCTATGACAGCAAAAACTAGGGAGGAAGAAAAAACAACTAAAATGTTTAGAAATTTTAATCAAAGCTGGTTACCTGGAACTGAACATCTTTCCATGGCCAGTGACCCCTAAACTGAAAGTTTACATAGATATATAAATTTCATAGCACAAGATACATTAGAACATAAAAAGTAGACAGTCCATCAAGAAGTGGGCTTCTATATCACCACTTTTCCCTTTTTCCAGCAGAAAAAGCAATATGCGCTTTTCTCTAAAACTGTGATGACCACAGTGATCCCATGGACATGTTTGCATGACAAAAAATGTCTACAAAGAGGAAAAAATGTAGATCTGATATTATTACACTTAGCATGACTAATCAAATAAGGTACATGAATTTACCCTTTGCAAATTGCACTGCCCATATAGATCTGATTGATGAGTGTGGTGAACGGTTTGTGAATTACAGCATGATTAATGGAAACTGGTAGATTTCAATCCATGCTCTTGCCAGAGATATGAAATAGTGTGTGCGATTGTATATGACTGCCTGGCTGAAGGCTTGACACTCAGGCAACTAAAGGAGCCTGACAAGCATCTGGCCACTGCCTGTGCAAATGAGTCTGCGCATGTCTACGCAAATGAAATTACTCGAAAAAACAGCACATAAAATCTGTTGATTAACTCATAAATTTGGGCTCTCCCTTTTCCCCCCCGCCTAAGTCAGGGAGGTACCCAGATAGTTTTAAACTGGGGAGCCTTACATAGTGCTCTTTAAGGTCTGAAAGTTATTAAATCTGTTAGAGTTGTCTAAGTTTGTCTAGTTTATGGAGGCACTCTCCTTTCCTATTTCAACCTGCTTCTTAATTTCATTACTTTGTTGAGACAATGCTGATATTTAGTACATCTCCTCGTACTGAAGATCCTCACTCTAATGTTTGAGTGTTTTCCAAATAATATCAGTAATGGAAGCTCACAGGCCACATGAAATCTCTCATATCCTTTCAAGGCAAAACTCTGTTTGGGGTAAGTGAGAAGAGAGCGTAAGAGACAGAGCAAGCAAAGGAGAATAAGTATTGTCAATTCTTTTTCTCAATTACAATCAAAGTCCCTCTTTAGATCACCTCCCCTGTTGTTAATCCTTGGTCAATATCTGAGTCCTTTCGCCCCCTGCAGACTTATTCTTTCTTAATTCTCACATCTTTCCCTCCCTTAAGTCCTAACGCTTTATAGCTAGAAGCTGTTTCTTCATGTCCTCTCTCCATGATGCCACCCTATTACCTGAGTCCCACACTGGCTTCTGACTTCCTTCCACAATTGCTCTCTAAATGCTTATTCTTGTCTTTAAGGATCTATTCCTGCCTATTTCTCTCTCATCTCTCTCCTATTTTGATGCTTGTGTGTATCTTATATTCTTTCAACTCAGAAGCATGAATTTCTTTAGCTCAGCTGTGAAATCTGTGCTGAAATAACATCCACTCATCCCCTACAATATTTCAGCTTCTGAGGCTCTGTAGAGAATATACAAAATTAAAAACAAAGCGTGCAATCCTCAACAATGCTATAACCAAACTACACACAGTAACTGGCTTTACCACGACAAAATTGAATATAGCTCCTGGCAGTATTTCAACTTCAACATAACAAACTACGTAAAAGTAGTGGTGACAAAGACTAGGAGACTGAAGCACACTACTGTTTGTCAGCATATGGATCTTCTTCTCATGCAAGCTTAATGATGTATCACCCCTCCCACATCAGTGCTTTCTGAAGTTGTTTCCTAAAATGAAAGAAAATAGGACCAATATCCTATTCATCATTCCCATGGGATCTCTAATGAAACAAAGGCTTGTCCTACCTTCTGGACCTGCTCAGGTGGTCTTTGGTCTGGATTAGAGATTTCTGTCCTGCCAGAGCAGAAAAAAAACCCACAAAACCACCCATTGAAGCTGCAGTAAAATCATGTTTTTTCAGAAGGCAATAAGGGCAACCCCAGTTTTAAGATAACTGGGGGTTATCTGGGGGAAGAAAGCGATAAAACAGAAAATATGGGATTTTGTAACAGATTTGAAGAAGACACATTACTGAAAATAGTTCCTCTAAAGAAAAAGAAAAAAAAAAATTCTTGTTCAAAGTCTGGAAGAAAAAGGAGGAGGCACAGCTAATTAAACTTCAGTTATTGTAATTCCAGTCTGTAAAAAATCCAAATTGAAATTCAAATGCCTCATAAAAACCTGCCCAAAATCTCCATGGGCATCGGGAAAGTGAAGATGTAGTACCAACTATTGATGAAAATTCCACTGAAAACAAATGTTATGTCCAAGATATTGAATATAAAAACCTTGACTTTGCTGAAGTCAACAGCAACGCTCCCATGCACTTCTGCAGGGCCACAGCTTTGGAAGACCTGTGTACCTGAAGATAAGCAAATTGTTAGTGGTTATGATTTTGCACGGAACATATTACATAGCTTTCCTATATATATATATATCTATATTCTCAGGTAAGTACATACACAAATTTCTTCCAGCATCATAAGAAGTAAAAACACAGCTACTCCAAATATATGGGGGAAGGAGAAGGTTGATTTGTGAAAAAAATACTACAAGTGTCATATATTTATGTCTGTTCTACTATATTCTTTCCAAACCTCAAATAATCTTCTGTGGAAAAAAATGCAGACATTCAAAATTTATATTTTCCATTTCTTCTAAGTTTTCCCTTGTTTAGCCCACCTAATGCTGCCTTCCTTTGGAAAGGACTTTGAGGCCTTGCTGAAAAACACTGTATACTATTTTACTTTTTTCAGTAAAAGCTTGGAAAAAAACATATATATACAAACAAATCTTAAAAGCCTTCCTCACAGAAAGGTTGACCCTGAAGACAAAGGTCATTTTAAATGGAAAAAAGATTTTAAATAAGCATATAAATATTGATCAGCTCCACTTATAAAACCCTTGTAGTGCAGAAGGGCAAATATGCTGCCTTGTGGGGTGTGGATACAGCTCTGCCCAAAATGCAGGAATAACACAGGAAGGCAATAAGGCATTGCGCAGTCTAAAACACAAAGTGCCGAAGTCCTCTTTTTATCTTTCCAACATTTCAAGTCTATCCAGCAGTGGATAGCCCCATATGAACCTTCAGCATGCGGACGTCCTGGCAAGGCAAGCTTACTTCCCAGGGCAGTATGAAGATAAGACTCACTCCCACAATTTGACTTTGAATGAGTAAAGCCTAGACCTCTCTGCAGCTGTGCATGATGTGTCTGCTGCGGCATGTTTCCTCAGTCATCTGGAGAAGGAAGCGGACTGGAGCATACAGGAATATTGCTGTCCTCTGCCCACACCACACAGCAGAAAGCAAGGCCCAGGAGACAGCGTGGTCCCAAGCTGTCCCTGGGATGTTCAGTCATCACATCACTGCTACAGGCAGCTGCATCTGGGAGCTGGGACAGCTCTGAAGTCCCACACTGTGGACATCTGTCCACCCCATGCCCTCTATTAACACTACCTTTAAAGATGGGATTTTTTTTTTTTTTTTTGTGATGAGGCCATTTATCTTCAAGGGCAGATTCAAAGAACTGCTTTCTGGAAGTGAAAGTACCTGTAGTAATTAACAACTTTTGCCACTACTAAACTCTAGTGGGCTGGAACTGTTAACCTGAGAAGATTTTAGATGTCATTCCCAATCCCTTGTGTCATCATTCTTTCAGTCATTCATTGGCACAATGTCTCGAGGACATGCGCTTGCAGAAATAATTGGATTGTGCCTTACACTCCAATTCAATACGCCTTTTCCTTCAAGTTGCTTTTTTGTGATTCATGACGAGCAAAGATTGAAAAAAACTTAAGAATACAGAAAATTTCTTTTTGTTTCAGAAGTTGAAAAGACTAATACCTCAAAGTGACCTGCTGCAACACTTCATGAAAATCAGATTTTGGTTGTCTTTGACCAGATTGAAGGAAGACAGAATCAGAAATGTTCAGAGTAGCAATTTAGAATAAACTGCTCTGGAAACAAATGTGACAGTAAGAATTTTAATGAAAAAGAGAAAGGCTAGAAAACTCAGGTTGTGTTTTCAAAGACTCTGAAGTCTCCAAATGAGATATTTGCTGCCTCAATAACAAATGCAAGAGCTGCAATTTCAGAAGAAGTTGTAACAAGGGAAGAATGAAGATTGGCCTGACAAAAATCACTAGGCAAAATCACAGACTGCTTGTGCAGAGGACTTATCATATCATATTGACCAATGCCACTTGTTTATCATCATATATTCCTTTGTCTGGTTCTAATTATTTGGGGTTTTTGTGTTGTCATTGTTTTGTTTTGCTTATTTCCCCTCTTAAACTTTAGTTCTTATGGACAGGGACTGTCTTTTTTCATTCCTGTATATTCAGTGTCTTGTTCATTAGGGTCATGTTATAGGATTACAGATTTTAAATGCTGCCACAGAACAAAAAAAGAATCCATATAAATTACACAGCCTAATTTTGTTTAAGTGGAAGTTACTGTGTTGATGTTTGCTGAAATTATGAAGGGACTCTGTGCTGATTTCATGATTCCTGTTGCAAATCTCTCAACCCGTATAAGAAATGTGTTAATTTATTATTATTTCTATTATGTATCAATATTATTGGTTTTATCACTCGTAGTAATTATTATTGTTGTTGTTGTTATTACTGTCACTATTATTTATGTATTTAATATTATCGATATTATTTGGCCCAAATCAGTGACCAAAGTGCTGAGCGAATAATTGTTTTAGGCACTGCTTGAAAAAAATAACAAAAAAGATTAAAAATTCAGCTATTGCCCCAATCCTGTGAATGTCTTTATTTAGATGAATTGTGATTCCCTGGACAAAAGACATAATACTGTATTTGTGTCTTATTGCACCAGAGAACAGAATAGAGAAGCAAATGAGGGATACAATGCAATATGAGCTAGAAAGTCATATATGAAATGAAAAAAAAAACAACCCAGCCTTACATAGGTAGCCATATAACTATGTCTGATCATGATTTACCTCTGATATTCTCTTGAAACTGGTGACAGCTAATCGTCTTCCATGAGATACATTTCCGTATTTTGTAGAGGCCATATCCCCATAGTTTTGCTAAGGGTACACTTAAAACATACCTACACTTTTGCTCAGTTGAACATTTAATTGTATAAACAGTGAGTAAAAGACCTCTAGCTCTGACCTGATATTATTAGTAATTTTGTTTTTCTTCCACATTTTTGTTTGGAAATATGAATTCAAAGTATTAATCAAGTTAGGAAAAAGAAAAGCAACAGCAATTACAATTGTTTTTGAGAAAGTAAATGTTTTTCTGAGAGGGTGATTCTGTGATGATCTGTGCAATGACATAGCTTTTGCTTAAAACAGTGATAGCAAGCATTTATTGTCTTTACAAAATTTAAATTGACAATGCATAAATACTTTGATAATCACATCTACAGAAGAAAAATACGAGTAGAATCAGAATACAGCATAAGAGACGATACTGTGTAGGAGGTCTCATTAAGATATCTCTGAGAGGAACGCATGAAAACAGCAGGGCCACTGATAATTCGTGCTTGAGAAATGGTGAGCTATTTCCAAGAAAAAAAAGAAAATGAATCATTTCTTTTCAAGTACTTGATTATCATAGAGCTGGCAGAGGGGGTGCAAAGTCAGAAGCGATGTCTTGTTTGAAGAGCTAAAACATGTCACATAATCATTCCTCATAGTTTTGCCTGGTCGTACATGTGCAGGAGCAGACTCACCTACACCACCTAACAAAGTTCCCACTATCAGTCCTCATCCCCTTCAGCCATATGGGAACTTTTGGGCATTAAGTCATGTAAATAATGAAAGAAGAAAGCATTGAAGCAAATAAGAGGGGCTGACAAGGAATCAAATATATGAATCCCACCCTGAGCATTTTATTACTGAAACAAAGACCAGAGAAGATATTGGAAAAGAAAAACACTCCATCTAGCTCTTGACATCAGAGAATTGCCACCTTCAATTTTAAATTTCTACATGTTTTACTCTTTTGAATTACATTTTTTAAATGGCTTTGTTAAGGCACATGAATCCTGAAATGTGTATGTAAGCCAAAACCCCCTGCATTGACCTGAGCCTTGCTCAAGTAATTCATTGTCTACACAATGAGACATCTTCTTTCTCCAGGCTTTGTCTGAACACTGCCCTTCTGCTATTCCGCTCTTTTGACACACATCATTATTTTTCGTCCACAGTCACTGGTCTCCATCCTGCTGAGTACTGCTGACCGAACTCTCCACCTTTGCCGATATGATGTAATGTTACTTGGCTATACTCCCTCACGTAATGTTCCTTTGTGTCTTTTGAATCAGGCTGCCAACAACACAGTATGAGTAATAAAGATCAGAATGTACTCTTACATGGCTTTAGTTACCACCTTTTGGTTCATTTCGCTATCATCTTATAAAAATAATAAATTAAAAAAAAAAAACAACACAACAAACAAGCCAAATTATATAAAAGAAATAGGTGTATTCTTCTTTTTATTTTCTGAGACTTCTAAAACAAAAGAATAATTTATCAACCCTTGGGATAATTCTTACGAGTCAAATAACTTCAATGAAAACCACTGCATCCATCAGGGGAAACCATATATCTCGTATATACATTCCTGTGAACTATTGCTTCTGCACGAATTAAAGATAAATGAATAGTGGACTATGCCATCATAATTTTACTTTTTTTTTTTACTGAGTTACTGTAATTCATGTTAATATTTAATGGTCTTTTCCCTCATGTCTGGTAAGCAAAGAAAACTGTCTTGGGCTGCCCACACTTTACCTGTGCTTCCAGAGCAGAGTGAAAAAAACAAAGAAGTGATACTGAATTCCTATATTATTAGCTGGTTTTAACTAAAAGGTTTAACACAATATTAAAAGTTCTGAAGAAGGCAGATACTATGGCAACTTAACCTTTCCACTTAGAAATACAGAGGTGACGGAAAAGCATCTATTGTCCTAGAGAATACAGAAATAATAAAAAAGACACCAGCTGTTCCCAGGCTCTGCTTACCTTCCATTAGAAAAGCTGAAAGTTGAGAAATATATATCATCTATCAATATCTCTAACAGAGACATTACACATGCCTACCTACCCATACTAATCTATTCATACAGGAAATTAGCTCAACTTAGAGATAAGAGCTTTGAGAATTTCTAATAAGGCAGCTTTTATTCAGGATCTGTAAGAGTTTAGGGAAGGTTGCTTTTTAAAATGAAAATAATTTTCATTTTCTAACCAAACAGGAAAATGAAAAACCATGTATAGTAAAAAAATTGCAGGACTATTCTAAATGTGCTGCAAATATAACTGTATATTCACAATTATAAATAAGGGTTTTGTTTAAAGGAGATTAAATTTGGAAAAATTATTTATCCTTTTGTCCCTGCAAATTATGGAAAGGAAGAAAACATGAAGCAATTTTTAACCATCCTATGTAGTCCTTAAAAGATATTTCCAACACTCCAGTCTTCATGAGGAATGTCTTTTCTCCTCCAAATGATAAAGAAATTGTGTATGCCCAATATTTACATTGCACTATAGCCTGGCACACTGTAAAACTTATTGCATATTCACCATTGATATCACCCCACAGAGCTGAATATTTGACCAATCAACGAAGGACCTTATGTTCTATAATCTTTAATTTGGTAATAAAGAAAATCTGTGACAATCTCTGAGAGTGAAATTCACTGTCAGTGCATTACTGAGAGACTCTGTATTTCAAATGGAGAATTAAACGGGCATTCGCAGCAGTCAGTGTGTCAAGCCCAAGGCCACCACACGTGCAAAGAAAAATACCAGAAGAAAAGGCTTCATCAAGTGTTTCAGAAAGGTGACCTCTTCGTAAAATGGAGGTTGAAGAAGCCAAAATCTCACATTTTCCTGCTCATTCTGCAATATAGCCAAATTTTAAAACTCCTACAAGGAAAATCTTTCTTGCATTTATTCTTGTGCCTCAAATTTTGACAATTTTGGTACTAAAACATCTCATCAAATGTTACCAATCATCTTGAGTATATCAAAATGAATATCTGAAAATTTCCTGGTCAGAAGTGCAAAACATCAAGATGATTCAGATGTGATTTTTCATTTGGTAAGAAACAGGATGGAAAGACCCAACAACTATATGTCTTATGAGATATTGCAATTGGTCAAGCAATTAAAAAGATGAATGTGTACACAAATAAAATTAAATAAAATCTTTAGATTAGAATTCTGCAAAAATCAACCTTCCTCTGTAAGCTGTCATTAGCCTATTCAAAAGCTAAAAATATTGTCTCTTGATATTTTTCAGTCAGTCTTGGTGATGTTTTATTTGTTGTAAGAAAATCATGATGATAATAAGCAAAATGTTTTACGTCATAGGATGAGAAAGACTGCTAGGTCATAATCTCCTGTGTGATGGAAAAAAAGACATTGTTCATATTCTTGCACAAGCACTTTTAACAACTTCTTTACCCAAAAATTTTCATTTTACTTTTGAAGAATGATTAGAATGGCACAACAGTTTGGTTAGGATAATTAAATTACTATTTCAGTTTGACTTTTCCCTGGAAAACAAACACTGAAATCAGGGGAAATATTGCTAAGGTTGTTCCTGAGATTCTTTTTCATTTGAACATGTTCATTTAAATATAATTTAAAAGTATCTATTCCTCAATCACTATCAGGTTGAACCCAGGAGCTTCGGTAGAAAATAACCAAAACTTTCTGTTCGCTTGGTTTTTATGGGTTTTGACTCTTGAGGGAGTTGAGGATTTTGTTGTTGTTGTCAGGGGGGGTGTTGCTTTGGTTTTGTTTTTGAAAGTAGCAGCTGCTTGAAATGTATTTTAATATTTTTTCATACACCAAAGGCCTCTATTTTGCACAGCAGTCCCCAGGCACTAGCCCTTCCAATTGCATGAAGTCAATAGGACTGTCTGAAAGCAGAAAGGAGTGCAGCCCCTATTTTTACATGATCATAGACTAATAAAGCAGCTTGGATAACTAAGTATTTTCTTAATATCTGAAGTAAATTGTAGGGTATCCATGTTTACCACATGGTAAACAATGAAGTAGCCTTCTCCATTTATCAAAGGCAAAATCGATAAGTTCTTAAAGATGACCAAAGGATGCTGACCTTATCCCTTTAATTTTGTGTTGCAGAAGATCATCTCATCAGAAAAGATATTTCTATTATTTAGATGAAGTTTGTGTACTTAGTCCAGCTGGGAATGCCTGCCAGTTAAGGCGGGAAAAAAAGTGCACTAACATGTATTATGTTTCATAGTGAGATGAAATGCAACTTTGTAAACAGATTTGACATTTGAGATTTCCCTGTGTTGCAAAGGCAGAATTTGTTGCAGACATAAAAAGGCTCGGTATCTGCATCTGGAGGAAGTTGTGCACAGTTCTTCGAAGCACCCCTGGCAGCTGATAATGGAGAGCTGTTGGCAGTGATTAGAGAGGCAGATGCTTACCTGTGCTCCTACAGTGTGTAGTCTTGGCTTGATGACAAGGTGAGAAGAAGGACAAGCCATTGCAGAGTGGGGGCAATTGGCAGCTGGTACCCTACTGGGGAAGGGTAAACGGGTCACCTAGGGCTTCTTGCTTTTCTGTAGCAGAGTCATCAATCCATGCCAGAATATGCACTATTCAGAAAATAAAGCAATTTCTTATACAGGAGAATGGAAAGAAATTAAAATGCTGATAATTTAAACAGAATTAAACAAATCAGTTTGCCGCTTGGCATTTGATATATTGCAGACTGAAAAATACTATCTATACTGTAAAATTGCTTCCGGGCTTATCTGTGTACCTATCTGTGGTTTGTTGAGCCAAGTGGCAGGTGTTTCACTGGCAGTATTCAATGTCAACTGGATGCTACTGAAACTCCATAGAGGACACTTCCGTACAAAGTGCTTCTTCATGGCTTTCTCTTGTCCAAGCTGCAGGGCAGGTTGTCTTATTTCCCCTTTTTATGAAAACAGTTTCTAATCCATGAGCTGTTCATCATGACACACTGATAGTGTGGAAGGTCAAAATCAGGAAAGTATACAGTAAGGTAGACAACAAAGAACCCACTTACAGGGAAAAAACCCCAAACAAACAGCAAGAAGAAAAAATAAACCTTTCCTTGTAGCAGTGTTACTTCCTGTTGTCCTGCTGTGGTAGGATGTGTTTGCATCAAAGGTACCACGCTAGATCATGATATTCTGAAGTTGGAAGATCAGTGACAAGTAAGAACATCTGTGACATGCAAGCATATTTATTTCATGCTTAGCCAGCTAGCTTATTCAGAAGTTCACTGTCAATCTTAACATTGACAGCAAGGTTTTTTTAAACGTTTGTAAAATCTCAGAGTACCAAATACTGAGATATCTTACGATTCAAATGTATTTAAAACTGAATGACAGTGGAAACATTAAGCAAGAGGAACACATTAGGTATCATTTTCCTTGTTCTTGTCTGAAGATGAAACCACCTCAAGCATTGGTATTCAACGTGTGTTTAATTCTGAGAATGGTCAAGCATGAATACTGAGACAGATGTCATTTGAATAAATGAATAAAGAGTCTGTGATGCACAGGTTGGATAACATGTGACAGCACAAAGACCATTCATTTGTCATATCCATGAACTTGTTGCATACCCTCCTCACTGGAAAAAAACTCCAGGTGTTTTGATCAAATGACTAGAGTGTTTTGGCATGTCATAAGCATTTGTGAAGTCCAGAAATTTGATTCATCTGTTACATTTTACTGAAAGTAATTTTCATCAAAAGGAGCTTGCTCCATAATTTGGTCTCAGAAAATAAACCTTTACTGGAAACCAGTGTACTTTTTAGCATGGTCAGTGTTTCTAATCATATTCACTGGAGAATGATACATTGCGGTACCTTAAAACATCCAGACAACTTTGGTATTGGCCAATGGATTAATGAATTATAGCGGTTTTTCTCCTCGTAAAATTAAAATCTTAGATATCTAGCAGGCCTTTGGAAGCTTGCCCTTTGATCATCCAGGATATAGTTATTTTCTTAGATCTTTCAGTGGTTCTGATGATCAGGATCTGAAGTTTGATGCAAACATATAACAAATTGATCTGTATGTTGTGTCATCAGCTGGAGAAAGTGTCTAAACATTCTAAACATAGGTGAAATTTACCACCTGGGCAGATGAAGCACCGTACCTTGTCATTGATGATGAGCTGAGCAACAATTTTAGACATAAAATCCACTGATTACTCTTTGTATGATGGTTCTGAATATCCTGAAACAGCACTGTAGCTATTATAAACATTCACATAAACTTATGATTGGACAGCAGTGGCAACATTTGCACATAAAGGTTTGTGCAGATTTACAGTCAGAATACCCCAGACCTGTATGACTTTACAAAAGCTGGAAGATGCCACTTCAATGAAAAGCACAGTTCATTACAGGAAATGTCAATGACAATCAAAAATTACAGGTTTTATAACTTATTGGACATCTACTCTAGATTTCCTAAGTGATTCTTAGAGGTTTTATTTCTGTTTAGCCAGTGTCTTTCTATACTTATTAGCCTTTTTTTGCTTCTTCAATGGAAAGAACTTACAAAATAATTCAAAGCTAGTATTGATCAAAATGGTGAGGTATGGATCACTTGTGAAAATGACTCAAGCCCATAATAATGCCCAACACAGAACCAGAAAAGTACTAAAGCTGAGAATGTTGTTCTACGGGCTTCTGCCTTATTTTTGCTTAATCAGTTTTGATCAGCTTCTTCCTCTTACACTAGTGTGAATGAAAACTTAGGCTGTAATGCTGCAAAGGTTGCATCTAAAAATGTACCTAAGACTGTATAATGAGATCGCAGGAAACAAACAAGCATATGGGTGTCTGTCTTGTTTATGATCCAGAGTAACTATGACTCATACTATCATGAAAAAAGACTTCAAATAGGATACATCTTTTCTTACTTTGAACAAGTGAAAATGTAGGTTCCTATATTTAGGAAGATCAACCTAGACATTCATCCGAAAGAACAAATAAAAATTAATCCAATGCATAGTGTCTTTAATGTATCTTTGAGAGGGAGATATTTACCTCTGACTTAGATGATATCCCTGAGAGTATATCAATATCAATACATTGATAAATATATTTTATCATTTTGGCATAGCAGTTTTCATATGATCCTTCTTTTCCACCTTTCAATGCTCAGGCCACAGGCAGGTAAGTGTTTTCTGGATGGTTCCTGACATTTTAAAGTGGACATATTGATGTCAATCATCTCTCCTAAAAATGTGGAGTCTTTTTGAGTAACTAAAATTTACCATTTCTTCCATAAACATTAATCCTTGTAATGAGCAATACTTCTCCAAATTGAAGCTCTCCTATCACAAGTTTTTTTTTTTGGAGGGGGGAGGGGAAGGAAAAAAAAAACATACGATGTTAACAATCACATAAAGGGAGCATCAACTTTCCCTGAAGAATAATTCCTCTTCAGAGTTACAGTAATATCTTAGCACAGCCAAGTCTTTACAAAGCCCCTGCTAATGCTATTCTCAGGTATTTTTTCATGAATATGTAATATTTCATCTTGTTTCAAGCTTATAGAGATCACAAGGTAGATTTCATAGTCACCTCAGAATTCCTGATGCCCCTAAACCTCTGACTTAGATTCAGCACAAGTAAAATGGCATGATTTTTAAAGTGAGATAGCTCTGCAATGTCTTTACTATTTTGCACAAATTTCACACTCTGTTTCTATTTGCTTTCTGATATAAAGTGTGAAAAGTGTCAGTATTTTTGAGGGTCATTCATGTATCCAAAACATAAGGGTAAGTATGTATGCATTGCCTTAACACAAGCTGGTCTTTCTTGGTAATTACTGCATTATGTTTGATCTCAGTATCATATACCTCTTGTCTTACACCACTGGCTATGACATAAAATAGGACTATTGTGGATTGGCTTTTTATTGCCACACATGAAATCCCACTATAATTAATTAGTGTTGTTATAGCAACACCTTTTATAACATTGCTTGACACTCAAGGGAGGGAGTGACACAGGGGTGAACTGTATGAGAAATCATTTTGTAAATTTCATTCTCAAACTCCCTGACTTCATTGTCTTTTTTTTTTTTGTTAAAATCATTTTTCCCCTCAAATTGGTTCCCTGCTGTATTGAAGCCATTGAGCAGTCAAATCTCAGCAGCAATCTTATATTGGTCTTGCTCACGTGATTCCTGAGGGGCTCATGCTAAAATTTGCTATCAGAAAGTGCAAATGCAGCACATCTTTTATTTCAGAGTGGTTGTTTTTTTTATTATTATTATTTACAATGATTGGACACAGGATAGAAACTTCTTGCTGTACTTCACTATCAGTAATGGATACCCGCCACTTACATGGACAGTATTAAAGAATAGTCTGCTTTAAAATCAAAGCTTCTGTTCTAGCAAGAGGTTTCCAGTGTGCATCACTTGCTACTGTGGAAAACTTTTTAAGTCTCATTCATTATTAGGAAGTAAACACAGATATGAATATTAAAAAAACAAAAAACACACAAACAAAAAAAAAAAACACAAAAAAAGACATTTTTAAGGACAGATTTTATATCAGTTTTGGCAAAGGAGGTCCCATCCCTTTATTCAGGCCACTAAGGAATGATACACACCATTGAGTCACTGCTTTTAGCTATCAAACAGAGCTTCATGTAAAGGAAATTTCTCCAACTACCATGATTCTGCATGTTTATTACTGAGATGAAAAAATATACCTGTGTGAATGACCTCTTCAATGTTATAAAAGCCTCAGCAGTGACTCAGCTGTAGGAGCAGTTCTACTGAGACAGGATAGCTCCTGTCACCACAACTCAGGTGAGTTGCTCAAAACATTACTGCTAGCACAACAGTTTATCCACTGCTAGAAGTAGGTGGTTCCTATACCATCCCCTTCCCTGCTCCCTTACCTCCTACATCTCCCCTCACACACAATATATCAGTCTGTTCTTCCTTTCCACCTGGAGCTGACACACTCAAGCAGCAGACATTGCCAGTGCTGTGATCAAGACGAGTAATTTGGCTGTCGCTCATCTTCTCTGGAGAGGAATGTTTAGGAGCTGCTGCTGCTGCCATTAACAGGACAATACAGCAAAATGAGAGAGGAAAGACAGCCTAAATGAACTAAAACAAATTTTTTGAATCTTGTTCAAGTCTTTTGAACACGATTCAAAAAAAGATCCGATACTTTATTATACATTTATTATATACATTATAAATAATGATCATTATTATTATTACATTCAGTATAAAAGCATCTTATTTGATAAGGGATAGTATGGTGAAAGAAGTACCTATCCCATAGTTTATAGTGTAGAAGCAAACACTCAGAAGTCCCTAAGTGATTTTTGAAACTAATTCTCCCATAAGTCATTAAAATCTAGAAAAAAGAAGATGCCACTTCAATGCTTAAGAGAGAGCAAAAATAAGCTTGTTTCCTGGGAGGCCAGGAAAGTCTAATCTAAAACACTAAACAGTCCTTGAAAGCAAGGATCCACACTCACGGTAACTGCTAGCCTATAGATTCTTTTGTTCTCTCTTTCTGGCCAAATGAATCCAAGTCTGAATTATGGCTTCTACAAAGAAGAAGATAAAGTGATCTCCCCACCTGGTGTGTTATCTAGTGGTATAAGTCTGCTTCACTAAGCTGAGAAATGGAAATACAAAGTCTTTCAGGGACAATAGGGAACAAAGCAGCCCAGTGAAATTTCTGATCAATATATAAAAACTGAAGGGTTCTTTCTCTTCCATCAGTGCTACTGCAAATACTAAGGCAGTTTGAAAGGTGTCAGTTCTGTGCCTCTTGTATTATGCATACTCTGAGATTGCCTCCCAGAGCCAACTCCAGAGGGATTTAGGCAGAGGAATACCTAATTTCTGTATCCCAAGAAAACTCACATGTTGAACTTAACCGTGTGAGGATTTAGGAAGTTCTGGGTATATATTTCTAGTGCCCAGAAAACTTTACATTTGAATCATAAGATGCCTATAGAGGTTGTACAGGGCTTTTCAGGATCACACTTTTCATTGTAGGTATCTGCAGAGTAAGTCCCACTTCAGATACCTCAGTCTTTTTTTTTAATATGGCCCTTAGGCACTTCTGAAAATTTTATGTTATATGTCAAAAGCTGACAAGAAAAAAAAAAAAAACTGAATGGAGATGGAAAGGCAAAGTAACAAAACAGTTTAGCAAAAATGTCTCCTTACATTTTTGTTCTTCCTTGGATACCACAGTACTGCTGGAAATAAAATTAATATAAGCATGACTGAGATCCTGATCACAACTGGTATGTAAAAGGACACAGTATCAGACAGTTATTTTTCCTGTATCTATATTGCTTTCACCAGTGTGTTGTCACCGTAAGTACTGACACAGATGTGTGCTGGAAACTTCAATTAACAAACTACAGGTCTATTACAATAACACCATATGAATATAATCCTGCTGCTGACCTGTAATGTGCCAGTGGAAAAATAGACTTACAGTGATACTAGCAGCCATTTTTAGTTGTGTAGTTCATCAATGGAACTAGATCCACTATTTCTCCCTTAAACTGTCTTAAAATGTCTCTTCATTAAAATGAGCCTTAGTGAATGTTCTATTTACACTACATTGCACAGGATGTGTCAATGGCAAATGGTCTTTCGAATGCCACTAAGTACCAAAATGGAGAGTAACTACCATATCAGTGATCCTTTGAAATGTGTGAATAACTATGTAGGAGAGCATCACTGATGACAAGAATTCAGTGACATCACAAACATGGTGATAGATGTAGCTCAGCAGGGAAATTTTCTTACTTCTCCAACAGATGATATAAGAGATTATGTGTTTAAGAAAAATTGCAAGTTTGGCGAATCAATGGGACACTATGGGTAACATTGTTTTAAGACTAGGAAAAAACCCACAAATGAAATCAGAAGTCCTGCTGAAGTTGTAATTTACAGATAAAACAAGGGTACTGAACAGTAGAGGTGCAGTTTTATACCTTAGAGAAACAAATCTGTATTTTCCTTTAAGGTGCATTTTAAATGCATTTTTAACTCTTAATTTATTTTTCCTCCAACAGAATCTTCATGTGTACATTATCAAAAAAAGTGGCAGGATATTTTATACAGTTTCTTCCTTGAGCTTACAAATATGTACTTCAACAAAACAAATAAAGCATCAAGAGTAAAAGCTTTCTGTAAAGAGATGAGCTTGTCTGTTCCTGAATTCAAAGGTACATTATGCACTGTTGCTCCCTTTGCAAGCACAGTGTCCATCTTGCCAAAGCCCAGATGTGTGATGTTGGCTTTTAATGGGACAGAGTAAAGAAAGAACTTCCATTGCTTCTCTTTTGGCCACACCGTTAAACATTTACAGGGGATTCATGTCACCTGCAGCTGACTGAGGATCTCAGTTCCCAAGACTTCCTACAGAGTCGATAGAAGATGGACACCTCTGCAGAGGAAGTTGAAATGCTCTCAAAACCCAGGCCTTTTCCTCCTGGTAGTCTCCATAGCATTACTGTGGTCTACATCTCTCACTGCTTCTCTCATGACTTTCACTGTGGAAAGAGTGCTCTCAAGATTTCTCAAATGTTCCTGCTCTTTTCCTTTCCGTGCCCTTTTCCACAATACATCCTGAAGCTGAAACAATATTCTGATCCCATTTCAGCAAGTCCACACTGCTGCCATTCCTGTTTTTTCTAATGACAAAGTCTTCCAAATTCCTTGAAAGACCAATGACCTTTCTTCATTCAGCATAATTTCTTTAATGGAAAAGAAAGAAATGAATGTCAGTATAATGATTAAATACATAACACAACTAGATTCTTTTTAAACATACAGAAAGAGAAATCCCACTTCCTATATAAGTTATTAAAAAGTACTGAAAATAGTATGTGAGTGAATTTTGATATTCTTGGTTTTCCTCATAAGTCAGAAAGAAAGTTTTTCAAATGTGGAGAAGGATTAAGAGAGGTGTATGCTCAAAACATAATTTAAAAAGATTTGGTTTCATTGTGAGAACCTGAGAGATTTTGGAAGGGCCAAATCCACATACAAACATAAAATCCACAGATAAACCTATTAAATCAGTGGCTAAAATGAAGTGGAAATATATGTCGCTATTGATATTCCTATGCTGTTCTGTTACTTATTAGCATAAACTGAACAGAAGACTAAATCAGGTTGTAAAACTTGAGGACTATCTCTAAGACAGTTGTCTCCAAAGTAGGATATGCACACCTCCTGGGGTGCACACGACAATCCACTGGAGTGCAGGAGGAAAGTATTTTTCGTACCATTAATAAGTCAAATGAAACAAAATTTTAAAAATAATGTTTATTTCATTCTTTGCATCTTTATTTTATCCATTTTTAAATTTATACTTTTCCATATGTTTTATAATGTACATAATGTGTTAGTACATGGCTAGTGGTGAGTCCATTTTGGAACCAGCTTTGTCCGACACGGGGGCAGCCCCATGTCTCACCTCAAAGAGGCCACCCCTGTAGCCCACCTTCCTGCTACCAAAACCTTATGGTGTAAACCCAAGACACATGTATACAATTTATAAATAAACAAATAAATACGGTGGGTGCATGCTCAAAAATTTGTTACAGATAGGGGTGTGCAATCAAAAAAATTGGGAGACCACTGCTCTACAGCTGTTAGCTCAGGCTCTGTTACACTCTGACACACGGTGTCTGGTCAGCTTGAAGCTTGGGCAAGAGACAGTTGGGCACTTGCTTGAGCTAATCATTCTCACTTCTGTCTAATTGATGTGGGCACCTCTATGAAACCCTCATCTCATCCTCAGTCAGGTAAATTAAGCCATAAGTGCTCTAAAGGACCCTGTTTCTTTTCATTGACTACCAATGCAACTGTAGGATGACTAGTCCAGATGTGGACAGATGCACAGTAGAGGTCTAAAGCTAGGTTAGATTAGTCCTTCTGCTTGAATCTATCTGGCACATATTCTCCATACAGAAACCCTGATTCTTCTACATGTATTAAGAGATACAAGCAATTTCTGATGATGTCATATGTGACATACAGTATTCAGACTGGTTTTAAAACATTTATTGTGGATAAAATTTCTCTGAAGGAATTCTTCTTTCAAGTTCCTCCTTTCGGATTCATTAAGTTTAATTAAATGAATCACCTAACAAAATTTTTCCTTATTGGCTTTCTGTTTTTTTCTTCTTTTTCACTCCAAACAACATTGCAGTAGTAAGAAAAGGAGAGTTGCACTGGGTGAAAACAGAGGAAAACAATTAAAATTCTATTAATTTAGTAATTTTAAATGCTGTATGCACAAAGGACTAATCAGCATACTCTCTGTCACTACCAGAAGTCTGTAGTAAAGAAGTTAATGACAAAAAAAGCCAGGATTTAGTGAATATTATTGATTCACTACAGTTCTAAACTGGTTTACATATCAGAGAAGTAGCAGTACAGTGGCACAGGTACATGTTTGTTGCTGATATTTTTCTTTACATACTAAATGGGCACTGACATATGAGTGGAATACATTTCAGTTTGCCACATCATGTTAGTTTTTCATATAAACATAGATCTTTAATATTAACTCTTCAGAACACTTTATAGTTTTCTATAGTGGCTGATCTCTGGCTTCTGAAAAGACTTGTTAACAGTGGCCAGTTGTTCTGTAGAGGAGTGAATGTCACTATTTGTTTCTTTGGTTTTATTTACTTAGCACTTATATTTCCTACCCACTTTCTCTCTTTGAGGAATCAAAAGTATATAACTGGAGAATTTTCTCCATTGCCTGTTTTTTCCATTGTCTGTTCTTCAAATTGGAGCTAGGAATATGGGATATTCTAGGAATTCAGGGAACGGCATGCTGAACTGGTTTAGCATTCATGGCATACACTCCATTTCTTACATTTAAAACAGCTTTTTCTTTTAATATTTTTATGTAAGAAACTGTCTCTGTTACCACTGGCTGTTCAGTAGCATGACTATGTCCAATGAGCCAAACCATCAAAACTATAAATGCTCTGTCATATAAATAGTAACTAGTTTTAAGGGCAATCATGATAAAATATTGTCCCAGAGGTAGACCATTTACTGAGATCCTGATAAAATGCCTGAAGTCCAAGATGGAAGACTATTATTGCACAATAAAAGTAACACCTCTATCCAGAGGGAAATATTTTTATACAGCTATAGCTCAGAAAAGTCACCACCTCATTTATTACAATTTTCTGTTTCTTTCTTTTAAAATGAATGGTGTAAATCTTTCCTGGACAATTCTCTTAAACAGACTTGGTTGAATTATTCATTCTGAGTAATATTAGTCAACAATTTAGGCACTTTTTTAATTCACAAACTTCTGCAAGCTGCTCTGATCTTGGCCTCAGTGAAGTCAGTGGGAGGTTTGCTATTTACTTCAAAAAGGCCAGTCTTCACCTTTTATATCTATGATCTGTTCAAATTAAAATATCCTGTTGATGCATATGAGACTTTGAGAAGGTACAGCAGTTCAGTCTTACCCTTAATCAGGATTTTTTTAATGTGTTTTTTCTTTTAAAAAACCCTAAATTATATTAGTTTAATTACTTTAAATAATGACAAAAATTAGTGAATGACTCAACCTGACAAGTCTTCAGTCCACCATCACAGAAATATATTCCAGCAGAAGCAGATAAAATACTAGAGAAAAAAAAGCTAAAAGCTTTGTGCAGGTTAAAACCAACTCTCCAGAGTCTAGTGTTGATGCTTAAATAGCTATTGTGAATTTGTCACAATTCTCTAAATTTTAGCAGACAGGAAGAAAAGGTCAAATTTAAAAGCAAAGATCATCAGTAAAAGGAGTGTGATCATTAACAGCAAACAAGAGCTAATGATTTTAATGCACCATTATCTAGAATGAAAAAAAAATAAAATCCAAAACACACAATCATTAGAAAGAAAGAAACATCACAGCCCAAAACAGAGGGGATTACCAACACATTAGAGAACTTGATGCAAGCTAGCCTATGCATGAGACCCAGTTTTTAACCTCATGTCCGAGGAGACAAGAAAAGGCAGAGAGTAAAGAAGGCAGGAGGTCATCCCAGGATGTCAGAGAAGGGCAGTAGTAATCCCTCTTCTTAACTAGACCATGATGTTATGAATACAAAATTAAAGTTATCTGGAATCTGTTCAAAACAGCTGCCATATAAAACATTTTTAGTAATAATAAAAACCAAAAAAGACCAACTTGCTTTTAAGTAGATATTCACCATTTCAGTTGGTGTGTACTTCAATTGTACAAAGGCAATTTTAGTTTTCTAAAAGATGTCTAACAATCAATTTTGTTAGGACATTATGTGTCAGTAACAGTCATATAAACCATCTCAAGCTTTATTTCACCAATTTATTCTTTACAAAACATTGCAAGCTTTTGATGTTTTGTATTTCATTTCATGCTGCAGTAAAAATACACGTTCTGAACCATCACACTGCATTTACATAAATGGAAGAACTTATCTGTTTATGGTGAGGCATATTAGTAATTAGACTATTTTTTCTACTCCTGGAAAGATTCTTAAAATTCATAGCTATTTTTAATTTTTTTTTCAAGTATGGCTTTGAAGATTATTTAAAGTGTATTAAAAAAAAAACAAAAAAAAAAAACAGCAGCAACAACAAAAGAAACAAAAAAAAAACAACTGCAATCAGTGATATTCTTTATAAAGATAAATATAAATTCACAAAAATACATATTTTCTTGTATAAAATTCTCTCTATGAGGTTAAAGGCCAGGTTATAAGAACTTGCCAATGAGGAGTTCAAAACTAAAGAAACTGTACAAAACATACTTCCCCCCCCCCCCTTAAAGGAAGATATTTTATTTAAGCAAATACAATATTATTTCTGTTCCATTTTTAAGGAATGGATGATTAGGGCATCTGTTCTTCCTATTAAGATGTATCAGATGAGGGCAAATTCAATACAGTGCTATTTAGCGAAGCAATGTTGCTTGTGAAAAGGAAGCCCAACTTTGGACTTCAGGGCATAATTGGGTCTGTGACCCAACTGAAGATCACTTGAACCTGAACATCTTGACTGCTGGTGCAGTGACATTTTTGCAGCATTCAGCATAAGGAGAAACCAGCTAATGACAGAAGCCTTAAGAGAAATCTGGTGGTTGCTCAAAATAAATGTCAGTAAACAAGTGATCTTGAAAACTGTATATTTGATGATGGAAGCATTTGGGGCACGTTACTTAAATGTTCATTCAGCCTGTTTAACTGCCACCTTTCAATTTAGCCATATGGGAGGTTTCCAGTTCAGACATTTAATAGCCCTAACAACTTGCTGTTCTAGAGAAATTTGATTACAGTAAATACAGCAGTGGCATGCTGCTTATATAGCTGGCAAGGCTGTGATACATGGGAAAGCTGTTAGAGAATGAACTTTTCATCTTGGCTTATCACCTGACAACCATCAGAGTTACATAAGTGGATACTATTTTACTTATATGGTCAAACTTTACTGAGTCAAGTTGCTATTTTAGACACAAAATACGTTCTGAAGTGAAAAACACAGTTCTTGGCTTTGAAGATGATGATGATGATGATTTACCACTATCATGTGAAAACACATCATGATATATATCATATCTTTACATAACACACACTTATGGAAAAGGTAGAAGAAACATTTTGGACTGAAAAAAAACAGAAAAAAAAAAATTCAAAAATATTTGAGTACTTTGTTTAACTATTTTTGCATATCATAATATATTTTTTTCTAATGCTGGCTTCATGTTGTTTCATATTTTCATTAGTGACTATCCAGTTACCACATACAGTAATTAAAAAGGCTCAGCATCTTCCAGGTAGGAACAAATTATTTGGCTTTCCCTTGGTAAGGCTAATTAGAGAGGGAGAAAGGTAGATATCTTTTCTGTCTTTAAGGTATAAATTAATATATTTACTAGCTTACTTTAATTTTCACATTATTAGTTTTTAATTCTTTCTGTAACTGAACTTTTGCTACCTTATCTGCTTCAGAGCTATATTGTTTGCAATATTCTGGCATTGTTCATGGTTCTTACAGTCAGACTCAATTAAGAGAAAATCAGAAGTAAACAGGGAACCACAAAGACACATAGTATAGGATTAAACTGTAGAAATTCAGTAATTTATTAAATGACAGTTATAAAATAATCGGCAGCAATTGGTTCTGACACTGACAGTTCCACTGTCATCAAACAGCCACATTATTCTTCATTGTCATTTTTATGATTATTTAGATATTGCAAAGAGAAAGTGGCAAAGCTCTGTGGCATTTTAGAAACAGCTGCTTCTTAAATCCTGCTCTCTTCACTTTAGTTCTTTTTTTTAATCCTCTATTTATTTCTTCTTAATATTTTCTCATATTTTTTCAACTGTAAGACCAAATATTTTCTTCCTCAGGTCAAATAAAATTTGTTATTCATTACCCATTAAAAAAAAAAACAACCTTATATTCAGAATCAGAGGTGTATTTCTTATTCTAGAACAGAAAGTTCCAGAAAATAACTTTTCATTTGAGATTCATGTCATCCCACTTTAACTGAGAACAAGCTGGTGCCTAGGTTAAGTTACTTATCTAGGGCTTCTTGATAGTTGGCAATAAATAGGCATCTCTAGAGGGCAATTCATCCAGTTACCTTAAACGTCTTACAATGTCTGTTTTGTAATGTGATTAATTGCTGTGTCCTAGAGGTTTTTTCCAACAACTAAAGAAGCTCCTGCCAACAGTGTCATTAACTAATTTTACTCAAGATGTGACTCCTTCAAAAAAATATTCACAAGCCAAGTGAAAGAGAAATAAAAGAGAGAAAAGAGGAAATGCATTTGTTAATAGGGGGAGGGGAAAGTCTTCTGTTGGTTTTTCAATGCACTGTAATTTTCTGATGATTATTGTGGGAAAACAGTTCAAAGAATAATGGCACTGAAGTAATACTTTAAGAAAGTGATTTTACAAGATTTCTTCACACCATTCCTCTTTCTGCAAAAGAAATGCTTTCTGCAAACAAGAATGACAAAGCATGTGAGAAAATGAGCTATATTCTTAATTGTGTTATTTTTTTATTTGCTTATATGCTTTTTTTCCCTTTTTTTCCCTTACAGCTACATACACTTAGCCTTAAGGAGAGACCCAGGTCAAAACAGTAAAAAATTAGGCATTTCCAATGTTTATTTAAAATGGAAGAACACTTCCAGCACAGAGCATCTAATATACTCTACTATACATCTGGCCTGAGAAAATGTAACTAAAAGGAAATTATTCCATTGCATCAAAGTGGTTTTGGTTTAGATGTGAGTGAGGGCCATGAGGGGCTATATTATTGCTGCAGTTGCTAAGACATCACGAAAAGCAGAAGCAAATTATGTTGGCAAACTGTGGATTAGGGATGGGTGAGCCAGTTTAAGAAAACAATTTGTATCTACCCTGGAGAAAGAAACCCTAGAGGAAGTTTATTAAGGCTGCAGTATTTAGGGGACCAATATACGCATGTTTCTCCTTATTTAGTATGCTTTTCAGCAAGATAGAAAAACTCTTTTCTTCTCTCATGAGGGAAAGAAACAAATTGTGTCTAATTAATTTGTTAATTAATGCTTCTTATTGACAGCATCTTATTCCTGGTCATGCATCATCTTATATCATTATTTTTATCTAAGACAAAAAGAAAGGAATTCTACTGGGACCAACAATATGAAATGTTAATAAATATTGTTTTGAGAACATCCTTTAAAAAGAAAGGAGGAAAGTGAAATAAGTTGTTCTGGTTTGATATGTCTCGTTACGTGTTCAAAAGGATCCAGTAATTATGTTTAGTACTATAATTAAAGAATGTTTTTGTAACTAACTCAATACATTAATGTCTGAAAAAATAGTGGAATCCTATGATAGTGACAAATAGTAAAGAAGAGTAGAGAAATTAGAAACATTTTCTGCATATTTTTGTTGCACCATCACCGCCATGTAACACTTATGCAGCATTGAAATTTGAGGAATATCATGTTCCTCTCCATATCCCAACCTCAGACAAATGAAGCTGACTAGATCATTGTAATCATCACCTATTAAATGATTCCCCCCCCAAAAAAACCCCATAGTATATAAAATCAAAAGTCCTGGGCAATGCGATTTCAGTAAGACACTGTCCAAAGCTTTTTATACGTTTTGAATTAATTTGAAAGCAAATATTAGATCTAAGTTTTCTAAAGTTTGAAATTGCCAGATGTAGTGGTTTAATCCGGCAGGCAGCCAAACACCATACAGCCATTCGCTCACTCCTCCCCCCGCAGTGTGTGTGGTGGGANAGGAAGAAATTTAACTCTATCCCAGCTGAAACCAGGACACCAGATTAAACTCATTGCTTTCGTTGATAAAATTTTCTGAGCAATAGGAATGCAATAGGTCTTACCTACTCAGACATTATGAAAGAAATGTGATTTCATGCATGAAATTGTATATGAGGTTAGGGAAGAAATAATTGGTGCCAGAATTATGAAATTGCTAAAGAATGAGGGGAGAAGTAAAAGAGGATTGTGTTGAAAACATCTGTATTAAATGCTCCAGGGATGTTACATGTAAAACACTTCAGGGCAATGCTGGATCTGATATTTTTTAACATTTATCTATGACCTGCTACAGGTAAAAGTTATAGACACTCTGGCACAACAACTAGCTATAAAGAGTCTGTGATTCAGGATGTAAATTTAAAGGGCTTTACTGATCAGAGCAGCAAGCTTTTGAAACAGAAACAGGAGAAGGAGATGGCACAACCTAATTTTTTTGAAGGTAGAGCTTGATCAGTCTACACAAAAGGTTATGCGATGCTGTTACATGTTTTACCAAGGCCCTGGGGCTGATGATTCATATTGACTTTTCCAGACGTTTACTTAGTCTTACTTAGAAAATACGGTCACCCAATATGTTCCTTTTTCTGATTTACTGGAGAACTGGACACCCAGTGAGTATTTATCTGCTCTGATCATTCTTTACATCATAACAAAAGGATTTTAAAGTGTCAGCTTTTTAGTTGATGCAGAAAGGTGAAAAAAAGATCCACTGCATCCCTTTTAAGTGGCTGTTAGGTAGAGGCTTTAAAAGAAGTTGACAAGGTAATATTGCAAAAGTTAAACCTATCTTGAAATAACCATTTGAGTACAGAATATCATCAATAAATACATGGAGAAAGTTAAAGCTTGGCTTGTGCAAGAGGTATACACACATCATGCCTTTTTTCTTTTCTTCAATACAGAGGACAAGGGAGAAGGCTGTGGTGACACACAGAGAACTAAGCATTTGCTCCTTTAACCTGAAAACTCTCATAATATATGATCCCCTGTAACAGATGGGAAAATGTACCTGATTATTGAGAAGTCCCATTCCATTATTTTTCTCAAGGATTCTTCCTCTTCTTTTACACCTCTCTGTCAGCTTCCAGCTTAAATACTAGTTAGCAATTAGTGAAGGGGGTAGGAAGGTCCAAGTGACACAGAGGAATTCCTCCAGGAAGGTAGCAACATTCATGAGTAACAGCCACATGAAAGACCTCTCAGGATATTCAGCATTGCAGACCACATTACAATTACTGCTAGCATGGCATAGTTGTTGTGAGATACAGACTGTTTTTTTTTTTTATTTAAGCGCTTGATTGTGTAAACATGTGGATGTTCTGCTGCAGCACAGAAATCTGTAAAACAAAAAAAGGAGAAAGGTTGGGCAAAAGCTTTATGAGCCTGTACACAGTATTTTATTTAGTATTTCTCACCTTACCATCTGCTTTTTCCTTTCCTACCTTCTGATATTATGGTAATTTATTTATACAACTGCACAGTGGTAGAGTACCAGCAAGATATTCTCAAAACATTGCTGCATATAGGCACAAGAGACTAATTTAGTTTTCCATTGAGATAATGGGAGACTTAAAAAATGAAGTACTGTACTACAAAATCCCCCTTATGAACATTTATTTTAAAGGCTCACATGAACTCTCTAAGGAGATCTGGGAGGAAAAAAACTAAGAAATGCCTGTGGAGATCTGTGAAGTCTGTAGAGATTATAGTGAAATCAAGCAGATGTATTAAAAATCTTGTGAAGTTAGGAATTAGTCTAGTAATGTATGTATTTTACTTTTTTTTTATTTCTTCATATCTGCATCTTTCTTCTGTTTTGCATACCTCTGCTTTCCTCACAGAGATATAGAAATTTGCTTCTACAAGAAAAAAAGCCCCAAGTGCATCATAGATTATGAATACAGTTCTGACCTCACTTTATTTAAAAGTTATGAGGCTCCTATATGAAAGAAGAAATTTTGGTTGGTAAAAATTCAGTAGTTTGATATTTAGCTTTCCTCTCATTACAAATTGAAACAAAGAGGAAGATGTTGAAATCTACCATTACAGGGTGATGACTGTATCAGGCTGCTTGGTTGTTAGCCTTGGAAACATGGAAGTGGTAGTGGACGTGAATGCGGTAGTCCTTGCAATCCAGACAGTTGGGACATAACAGTTCCTACGTTTCAGGAGTATAAGTTCTGGAAACACCAACAACAGGATAATATCCACAACAATTTCTATGGGCTTCATGGGAATAGTCTATCTGACGGGCTGACTTGGAAGCCTGAGTTTTGCTGAAATTGGCCAGCTGGTGAGAAACACTGGAAATTTACTTGGCAGGAACTGCTTCTAAATGTACATTGATTGGTTCTCTGGCTTTAACTGTTTGATCATTGTCTAATGTTCTGATTTCCTCAAACTAATGCCTTTAGGCAAAACCATACTTCTCTCTTTGCAATTAATTCAAGACTTCATGATTATTTAGTTGCAGAGTCTTTCTTCTTCTTGAGGGTAGAGGATCCTACCTTCTCATGCACCTCCCCATATACATGTCGGCATAACATCAGGAAGAGTGGTGGCAGCCTGAGGCCCAGTCTGTTACAATTGGATTTATCCCAGATGCCTTTCACTTTGAATGAATGAGACTAATGGGTTCATGAATAAAGCTAGCTCCATTGTGACAATTCTCAAATAGGCACAAACAAACATTGTGATGAGGAAAAAGGTTTCCACAATTTCTGGAGATCAGAGACCATCACCTCTCTGAAAGCAGGATCTGTGATTGACTTGTCCATAATTACCATCTGTTCTGTAGTTTTAATGACACCAGGAAAGCAGTTGCTTGCCCCTGAATTTTGAAAGAACTGCAATAACTCCTGAATGTCTGTTATATAACTTGTTTAAAAAAAAAAAAAGAAGGAAAAAGAAAAAAGTGAAGTCTTAAAAAAAAAAAAATCATCAGAAGATAATCTGGTAAATTTCAGATCAGTCCATTTAACCTCAGTATATGTAAAATATGTAGAAATTATAGTTGGTAGTAGAATTAGTAGAGAAATACAAAATAAGGGAGAAGTATGAACATGAGGAGGAGTGAACAAAAGAGTGATCTTTCAGAAGGAAATTATGTTTCACAAATTTATTAGAATTATTTTAAAGTACTCAAGAAGCATGATAAGGTTATTCACGTGGATTTAGTGTGCTTGGATTTTCAAAAGCTTTCAAGAGATCTTTTATAATAGGCTTTTAAAGAAATTAAGCTGTCTCAAAATAGAAGGAAGAAATCCTCTCATGCACTAAGTAATGGTTAAGAGAGAAAATAAATTATAAGAATAAACTGTTATTTCATCAGTGAAGGGTGACAGCCAGTGTCAGGTATCTGTGCTGTTATTTGTCTTGTTCAGAATATTCTAAAAGGTAGGAATAGTGAGGTGACAAATTTTGCTGATGATAGAAAATTTGCATGAGGAAAAAAGTATTTCTGATTGTAAAGTTGCGTCTGGACATCACAACACTTACTGACTAGGTCTTTAGAAGACAGAATAAATTTCATATCTGTAAAAGCAATGTAATAGTTATAAAAAGGAGATCAAGGCTCACATAATTTTAATGCTACTTGTTTGCCACTGGAAATCATAAGTTGTCAAAGATAACAAGTAGAGTTTGGCCAGCGCCATTTGAGAATCTGGTGCAGACATTTTGGGATGTGATAATGATGCTTCCCTGGAGCAGACAGAAATGATATGGTGCAAAGGAATGTGAAGATAAAGCATGAGAAATGAGTAAGACACAGATAGATAAAAGGAGAATTAGGAAGTACTTCGAAAGTTGGATATGCCATCACAGAAACATGGTGGGATGACTCCCATGATTGGAGTGCTGCAATGGATGGCTATAAGCTCTTCAGAAGGGACAGGCGAGGAAAGAGAGGCGGTGGGGTAGCCCTGTATGTTAGGGAGTGCTTCGACTGTCCAGAGCTCAATGATAGTAATGATGAGGTGGAGTGCTTGTGGGTGAGGATGAGGGGAAGGCCAATAAGGCAGATATCCTGCTGGGAGTCTGTTATAGACCACCCAACCAGGATGAGGAGGCAGATGAAATATTCTACCAGAGACTCACAGAAATCTCAGAGTCCCTAGCCCTTGTTCTCATGGGGGACTTCAACTTTCTGGACGTCCGCTAGAAATACCACATGACAGAGATGAAACAGTCAAGGAGG
>VZTQ01003820.1:14761-34593 GCA_013400755.1 Pelecanoides urinatrix | reverse complement strand
CCTGCGAGCTCTCGGGGTGCCGCACCCGGGGTGCCGGCAGCGCAGCGGGGCCGCCGGGCGCTCCCCGCCGCCGGGACGGGGCGGACGAGACCGCGGGGCGGCAGCCAGGCTGGAAACCCGCGGCCCCGCTGCCAGCTCCGGCTGCGGGGAAACCTCCTGCCTCGCCCCGGGGGGCTGAGAGGGGCCTCCCCCCCGCCCCGTCCCCGCCGTCTGAAAACCGGGGGCGTTTTAAGGCAGGGGATGCGGGACCCGGGGTACCGGGGGTGCGATGTTCCCGGCGATTCCCCCCCCCCGCCCCGGGCAGGTGGTGTCCGGGTGTATTTGGGAGGGGTTTACCCACCTCAGCTCTAGGTCCTGCCAGGGCAAGGTCTGCCCATCAGGAGCCCACCGAAATGCTCCTTCGTGCGGTCTCAGGCCGATCCACCCTGCGGGCTGCCTGGTGCAATGCCCTCGCCTTTCACCGTGGCCCAAACCTGAGTCAGAGCTGGGCTAATCTCTATCTATAGTTTCATGAATTTCACCATCTTTTCTTTCAAGTTGACCCTCCTCAGCTCCTTTACCAGATCAGTCCCTCACCTCTGCCTGCCGTCCAGCTTCTCACCCCAGCCTACCTCCCCAGATTGCAGGGAGTTCCCTGCTCACCTTCCCTGCCTCTGGAGGAGGCAGAGGCATTATCCAGCACTGCATCTGTCCTAAAACGTCTGTAATTCAGACCAGAAGCCACCTCAGGCTCTGTCAGCTTCAAACCTTTCGGGCTGGATTCGTACTCAGAGAACAATGACACCACTTTCTTCCAAAAGGATTTAAATTCAGTCCAAAATCAAACAGAAGAGTCACGCTCAGGGCTGGGCTCAGGACCTGGGAGTGAAACATCGGGGCTTCTCATCCGTTGGTCACCAGTCCCACTGGGACAGGTAACAGCTGCCTCTTTGGAGACCCGGAGGGGCAGAGATGGAGCGGTGGTGCAAGCGTCCCCACCTCAAGTCCCACCACCATTTGTCAGTCCCTGCTCAGCCCCCTGGAAGGGGATGGGAGATGAACTGGGGTTTTGCCCCTGCAGGGTGTGGCACAGGCACTAAAGGCTGAAGTACACGAGCCATGGCCATGGTGGGGACTTGTCCTGCCCGGGTCTATGATGTTCTTTAATATCTTAGGATACGTAGGGGACTGCAGTCTACAGCGTTCTCGGTCTGCCCCCCATTTGCCAGTTTGAAATGCTTTTAAAATGTATTTTTAAAAAAAATCCGAACACTATTAAATGCAAAGAAATTATGAAAAACAACAAGGAACAAAAGCTCTCAATCCTAGCTGAGCACTGCACAGACAGGAACCTGCTCTGACGTACATGAGCACCCCATAGGGATTAACTCTCTCCTGCCCAACAAAGCCAGCCTTCTAGTTTCTACTTTGCAGCACATTTTGTGTGCTATAAATGTTTTTAATCTAGCCAGATAGGGAGATTAAAAGGTACAGGCTTAGTGTATATCTGCAGTTGCCTCCACCCAAAAAAAAAAAACCCACAACCCCGGTCCAGGCTTTTTCTGCCTATATGACAGAGCCAAAGAAATTTCCCTTGTGAAGCAGACACAAGAAATAGGCAGCAGAAGTCTAAAGCAAAACGAAAAGGAGAAGCTCTTAGAGTCATTTTCCCCTTTGCTTTCCTCTAGTAAATATGCAGAAGGGAGGCTATTGCATGTCTACTATCAGTCAGTTCATATTTTGCTACCCTCACCCCTTAACTGAGGTTCCTAAAGCCCTTTGCAGCCACTGCTTCATTCAGTCTCAGGTACTACCCCCATCTAGGAGACAGCTGGTGTTATTAACCCCCCTTATACACAGAGGGGCAGTGAGCCACGGGGGGCACTTGCGTAAAGCCACCTTGCAGGCAGTACCTGGAACAGAAATTAGGAGGTGGGATTCTCAGGTTTGCCTTAACCTTCAAGTCAGGTTTCCTCCTTTTCCCAAAGCTGCAGCGTCAGACCACTGCAGTATCAAATGTGCAACAGCATCCTCCATCTTCTTGCCATCTTTGGTACCACGTCGGGGTGGAGGGATGTGTAGCCTGCAAGCCTCCAGACCCTCGCTTGCCTTTCTAGGAGACTGCCGTTTAGAAAGCTGGACTAGGAGATTCACACTTTTGGCTACCTGCATTATCCTTTATTTCTGTAGTGGAGCATCATCGCTGAGGTGGGAATTACACAGAAATTACTTGCTTCAGGTACTGTGTCACTGCATCTGCCCCCTGTTTAAGCACAGTGAGAAGGACTGATGTTTTTCCCAATGTACCACGTACTCCTATTCCCTTTTTTTCCCCCTGCATCTGTGGGCAACTCAAAGTCTCACCACGGGACCACTTGTGCAGGGATACAGCCCCTAGCAGGTCTCAACTGTGGCTGCAGCAAGAAAAATTGGGAACAGTGTAAAAGAATTTTTCCATCTACGTGACAATTAAGGCATAGCATTGCCTAAATGAGCTCGTCCTTCTCACCATAATCAGCAAATTATGAGTTCTCTTGTTTTTTACTTTCAAGGTCTGACTGGACACGACTAGCGTCTCGGGGTGCCTGACCGGTAGCTGCGTGGGAGATGTGTAGACATCGCCTCCCTCTTTCCCTGATAACCAGTTACCGCGGTACAGCACAGGACCTGAGCGAGAGGCTCCACAGCATCTGAGATGGCAGTGAAACTCCCGTGACAGGGGGTAGATCCTTGGCAACAGGTGGGTCTAACAGGTATGACGTTTTCCTTGAGAAAGCCGAGTGTAGAATATTTACTAGTTTTCACTCTACTGCACTTAAAGAATATTACAAAAAAGTAATTTAAACTTCTCCCTCAAAAGAAAGGGGGAAAATGGCTTCTTGGGGAGAAGGGATTTATGGTAGGGAATTCCTCATGTCTGCACATCTGTTCTAGAAATGAAGAATGTTCACGAGCTGTATCCAATCACTTAATTGAAATCCTTTCCCAAAACACTACCTCTGCTTTTCTTCATTCTGGGATGGTACCATTCTGAATCTATACTTTGAGTTCATCCTAAAATAAGATAACACTAGGTTGAAGATGCCTACTTAGCATTGCAGGAATGTGGTATGAGACATCCAGGGGTTACATGGTATAAAAAGCATGGTGGACCGGTATTGACTTCAAAATCATGCCAGCAAGTTTCTGGCTGATCTTGCTAATCAGTTTGCCCGGTGATTAATGCCTTTGTGCTCTCCATACATCAGTATGGCGTAGAAGGGTTGGGGGAAGCGCCAAAGGTGGCATCCTGGGCTTTTCTGAGCCTCTTGTCTTCCTCCTGACTGTGCCTAAGGCCCTCATCCTCCCCGAGGAACTGTCTAGGAGCAAGTGCAGAGTTTGAGAGAGAAGTCTCTGAGGGTACTGCGGCATGAGATGGGGGAGAAAAGAGGGAGAAAGCAGCAGCTGACAATCAGAATGTGAGAAAACCACTCATTTCAGGGTTGCGTTGCTCAAAAGCCACTGTTCAGTGGCATTTGACCAGAAATGAGGACTAAGGTCAAGCAGACGTCATAGCGGTTCAATGTTTCTCGAACACTACAGAGGAAGGCTTAAAATCCCTTTAGTGCTCCTAATGGCTCAATATTTAGCAAGCTCTAGGAATTCCAACAAAGACTGGTTTTTGTATTGGTTTAAGTGACTCGAAACTTGTGCTTGAAGCCTAAAACCTTCCTCATCTATGGCCCTTCTGTTAGTGATGAGACCAGAGCATCACAGATCCTCTTAAGGATCTTAAGTTAAAAGCCCTTTCTTCCAGTGCTGCTCTTCTTGTTGTCTCCATTTGCTAATTGTGAACATGGAAACTCGATAGCCAGAGACCTCATGGTAAAGCCTTACAGATCTCCAGATTACACAGCCATAATTAAATTGAGGAGAGCGGAGGGAAAGGAATTAATATTAAAAAAAAAAAAAAAAAAGAAGAAAACAATGACAACCTAACCCCCAGAAATCAAATCCATGACAATGAGTTTAAATGTATGGTGTGTGGCCAGTGACATATGAGTCACTTGAGCCTATCTTTATAAGAGTAGCAAAGTAGGAATAAAACACCCAGCTGGCATGGTGCCACTGTCCCTGTAGATATATCAGAGCATAACAGCAGCCTGCGTTGTCAGCTAGAGGCTTATTGTCATCAAGGCCGACAGAAGTCTTAGTCCTGGTGCTGGAGTAGGAGTCATCCTGCACCCCAGCCTCCTACCGCAAGTCTTCCTCGGAGCCGTCTTCCATAGCTGTATTTCTCTTCATTGCCTTCACACCCCCATTTGATTTTCATGATCCAAAGAGAGTTTTCAGAAGAAGTCATTGTAGGTCCCTGCGTCTCTTCCTCTCATAGTTACATTGGCCACAACTCTAACAGCTCTGCAGTGCGGCTTCGAACCTACACTTGCCATCATGTTTCTGGGCTATTGGAGAAGCTGGTTGCTGCCTGCCAGGATTAACAATGCAATGCAAGTCCCTTCAACGTGGGGTGACCACAGACCTCAGCCAGGCCCATCCAGGTTCTCCATTTGGGGACGTGAGTGCGGCCAGTGCTGAACCATTGCGCTTGCTCCTTGCAGCGCGGAGAGGTCCTCTGTGAAATGAAGATTGTGGCATAATGGATCTTGGGGAAGCCTTTAACAAGGTTGAAGTGACAGCTGTCAGGAAGGACGTTGGTTACGGTTGCCTCTGCTCCGGCTAGCGGGATGGATTAGATAAGCAATACAGGTGCCCTCCAGCTCTGCTGCTCTGTGTCAACCCCCTTAGAGCTGTTTCCACCCCCATTAGCTTGATGAGCCATCACAACCCAAACGTAAAAGGAGGCAAGAGCCTTTTTCAGTTTGGGAAGAGAGCTCGTAGTAACTTAGTGTACTTCCAAACCTCTGATCGGGTAGATACAGATATATCACAAAGGCAGAAGTTGGTCCCCTGACATCATTGAGACCAGGGTCTGTCTCATCCCACCTTCTGTTGCCAAGGAGCAGGCTAGAGGGAGGTTGTGAGGGCAAGATTAGTTTTCCAGCAGTAGCTGGTCTTCTCCTGCACGCCGTGCTTTACCAGCGCGCCGACACCGCAGCCGCGTTGTGCTAGAAGGTCAAATCCATTCAGTTCCCGTGTTGCGGCTCCAGTCCCCGGGGGTCTTGCACAGCGCACGTCCCAACTCACCCCCACCTCCAGCCCCAGGTGAAGCAGCCGATTCCCACGGGGAGGAAAGCCTGGAAGAGGGAAGAGTTTGCGCGAGGTGCCGGATGGACGGTGGGAGCACAAGCCCATCGCTCGAGCCGCACTCCTCAGCCCCTAATCCCCAAAAGATGGGGGCTCTTCGTAGTGGCTCTAAATGGGAGTAACGCATGAATTTCCCAAATGAGCGAGGGAATTATGCAACCGTGAGGCAACTGATCTCTTCGTAGCGCTGGGAAGGAGAGGAGCCCTCCCCCGCGTTTTACCCGAGCAGACAGCGAGTGGGGTTTCCTTAATGGGAATCCCTCCGCTGCTTCTCCCCGAAAATCCCCAGCTCGTGCGTGCGGGGTGTGCCGCCTGTGCATCAGGCGGGCGGAATGAGGCTGTCGACTTATTTTTTGTTCAAAGGTTTAGCCGAAGATAGATGTGAACTCCACACACGTATATTTAAAGGGAAGTTTTTTCAGCAAGTGTAGTAGGCTTAGCCTGAAATGCCCAGCTCTATCCACCCCTCTCCCTCCGGGGAAAGGAGGCAGCTCGGTTCTGTTGCCTCTCACTGTATCTGTTTGTAAGAAAGTTGTGAGGGAAAAGCTCAAATATGTGGGCTGAGCACTCCAAGATAAAAAATAACACAACCGAAAAACCGCCAAGATCCTCACAAGCGAACTGACTTGAGGCTCACCCCGGTGTTGGTGAAGGCCAGCTGAGGAAGAGGAAGGGCTTTGTCCTTTCCCGGCCTGGCGTGTGCGTGGTGCAGGACGGGTTAAGGAGCCTCTAGTTGGGAGCTCCCCCACGTTCCCAAACTCTTCAGTGCCTTCCATCACCTAACTTTTGTTTAGCCGGGGTTCAGAAGCATTTACAAGACAATAGTTCCTCCCATCGCATGGCTTCCCCAGCTACTCCTGCTCTACCCTGGGTAAGGTAGCACGACTTACCCAGCTCAGGCTGTGGCAGAAGCAAGAGAAAGCCTGAGGAGCATCTGCTCCCAGCATTTTCCTACCTGTCAGGCCATGTCTGTTCTCTGGGCACGCAAGTGTGAGGAAAACTTGGTGCCCGAATGGGTTTTGCCGGCAGGTAGGGGTGTATTTGCATGTGGAGATGTGATAATTGAGTGACTGCCGTGGCTGGTGAAGGCTGGCAGAGGAAGCCGCAGAGGACGATGACCATCCCCGCGTGGTGAGCGGGGCTGAGCCCTGGCCAGGAGGTCGCAGCCCCTCGCGAGTGGATCTTCCCAATGTCACCGGGACACTCCTCCGGGGGAAGAGCTAAAGCCCCCCCGCACCAGGTCTCTGAGCAGCGTGAAGGGTGTTGTGATAAGATGGAAAAGCTGGCTTTGCGTCCCGGCAATCATAGAATCATAGAATCACTAAGGTTGGAAAAGACCTCTAAGGTCATCGAGTCCAACCGTCAACCCAACCCCCCCATGCCCACTAAACCATGTCCCCACGCGCCTCATCTACACGTCTTTTAAAGCCCTCCAGGGATGGGGACTCCACCACTGCCCTGGGCAGCCTGTGCCAAGGCCTGACCACTCTTTCCGTACAGAAATTTTTCCTAACATCCAATCTGACCCTCCCTTGGCACAACTTGATGCCACAGACTCCCTCTATAGCCTTGGGTGAGTCGCCCAACTTTCATTTACCCAGCGATAAAGTAAGCGTAAGGGTTTGGTTTTTTTTTATTTTGTCTTTATTCTTTTCTTTTTCTTCTCTTTCTCCTCTTTGCACATAATAAGCTTCTTGGGCAGTCTCTTAATACCAGGCATGTCTAGCTACTAGCGTGTTATGGTGCTTATTTGGTTGTTTACCTCCTCCCATAATACAAATGAAAATTCACTATTAAAATCCCTGTAGGAATACTGATATTGGGAGAGGTTATTTTGGGAAGGACAGGATGGAGGGGAAAAAAAAAAGGATTCTGTTAAAATGCAGACACTGCCCTTCCTAAGCCAGGCTGAGTTAGCATCCCAGAATTGGGTAATAAATGCTGCTTTTCTGTGTGTCCATCCCTGCTTTCAGCCACTCTGAGCTGAACCTTTCTGCTGCAGAATATATTCTGTCCTCAATTAAAAAAAGGAAAAACGCAAAATAAAATAAACCCCTGGTAATATAATTCTTCTCCCACCGCCTGAGTCTCTGCACCAGGGAACTGTGAATAATCTCCCAGTGCAAACAGCCCCCTGTGTAAAAATAGCAACACAACCGCAAACTTCAGGGTAATCACTGCTTGATTTCAAAATATTTGTTCTGCTCCTGCCCTGTCCTTTATCTCTCAGGCCTCTATATGTCACTAAAGCAACGTTCGACAGCTCCTCGCCAGGTCTGCCTCCTCCAATGTGCTCCACCATTATTAATGGAAACAATCTCCATCTCGGAGTATTTAAAAATATACCCTTTTCTAAATATAGGCAATCTGCGTCGGCTTAACTACTACAGGGCAGAATGAGCGGGACCAAAATATTGACATGCACTGGGTGTGTATAATTTGTTTTGATTCCTGCTCTCTCCTACCCCCCTACCCCCCCAATGCCAATCTATATATTACCCGCACACCTTGGTGGAAAAATCTGTTATTATTTAGCATGAGGAATGCGGCTGCCGCTTGGAGCCCGGCTCCAACGGAGTTTCCTTTGTTTATTTTTCCATCCTCTGTCCAAACGGTGTCAATGAGAGCGGAGCTTAGGCAGCTATTTATAGCCTCTCGCCACACTAGGCTGCACCTTGCCGGCGGCAGCGGCGGCAGCAGCCCCCGGGGGGGGACGGGACGGGGCAGGCCACGGGGCGCAGGGCCCCCGGGGAAGGAAAGGGAGGGCAAGGGAAAGCCTGGAAGGCAAGGAGGGGCAGGGAGCGGAGCGGAGGAGGGAGGCGAAGCCGGGGGGGGCATGGCGGTGCAAGGTGGAGAGGAGCAGAGGGCAGGCGGAGAAGGGGAGCCGTCTGCGGCGCTTGGCAGGGGATGGAAGCTGGAAGCGTCAAAAATGGGTTTGGGAGAGGTTGGAGGAGGGANCCCCCCGCCATGCCTGGCCCCTCTCCCCGGGGGTCCTGCCTGCCTCCTGCGCCCCACCGGGGACCTTTCCCTTCCCTGCCCGTGGGTGGGTTTGGTTCGTGCCTGGCTTTATGTGCAGACGTGTGTTAGCGGCAGCTGCCTAAAATGGGGTGAGGGCGACCTACCCGATAACAGAGGCAGGTCCTGGGGCTCGGCTGGGGCTGGGCGCGTTGCTGTTGGCGTTAATGAGCTTGCCCTTGGTGCAGTCGGCAGGGCTCGAGGTGCTGACTAAGGAGCAAAAATCTGGGGAAGGGGGGGGAGCGGGAAAGAGAGCCCGCATTTGGGAGTGCGTGTGCCCGCTCTCCCCTGAGTACGTGTCCGGAGTCTAGGGCCACCCTGTTTTCCTAACGGGGTGTAGGGAAAAAGCTGCAGTTTCTGCTTGAGGTATTGCTTAAGCTGGCAGGGAGAGCTGGGCTGGCCAGATGGAGGGATGAGAGGGAGGCAGGGAGANGAAGGGGGGCTTGGGATGGAAGTGTCTTGGGGCAACCTTTGGTGGGATCTGGGAGTTGCTTGGGAGCTGGTCGGAGCGAGACCTGCCTCTTGGGAAGTGGATTTGGGGGATGCAGAAACATCCCAGCTCACCCAGCACAGAGGGAGAGTTTAAAAAAGAGCAGTACTGGAGTTTGGCCCATGGGGAGGGGACGACTGCTCCAGTGAGAGTCATAACTGGGACTGGGGGACTCTGGGCTTGCGCGGCCACAGGGAGCTCGGTGCAGGGTGTGCTCCCCATCCCCTCCCCGGCGTCGTCCCTGTTTTGGGGGTGCCAGGCTGGGGAAACTGCACAGCGAGGGGCAGAGCTGCAGCGCCCGCGGTGAAACCACCCGGGAGGGTCTCGGTGCCTCNGGGGAGAAGGGAGCTAGACACCTACGCAAACACAGAGTGAGAGGAGATCCTTGGATGCAAACACAGACACAGGCGTCCTCCTCCTCCTCACATGCCCCTGATTCATTTCCACATGCCATACACGTGACATGCTAATTCAGGGCTACTACAGAACTCCAGGGCGAGAGAGGAACAAGAGAGAGAAATAAAAACCCAGTAAGACACCAAACTGCAGATTTTTCAAGGGGATTCGGCACAGCTTAGCCATTCCCCCACTCCATGCTCCCTCCGGGTGGCCGGAGCCCGGGTGGCCGGGGGGGAAGCCTCGCCGGCAGCCTCCTGACGCCCCCGCACACCCACGCACCAGATTCCACGTGACCCCCGGCGCGGTGCCAGCACACGTCCCACCCTTCCCCGGGACACGGGGATACCTCAGCGGCACGGTCCCCTCCGCGCCCCTGCGGTGTGGGCAGAGCGAGCTGCGCCCTGCCGAGCCCCAGCCTCTGCCCTCCGCCCTCCAACGGGGGGTCTTGGCGAGCTTGAGTCCCTATTTAAACCCAGGCACATCAGCCCTACGTGCTGGGGCAGGGGGGGGGGGGGGCGAATAAGCTCCGAACAACCACGTTCCAAGCGCCAAGGTAAATGTTATCCGGCAGCAGGGTGGGAAATGCTCCCCGCCGCAGCCCCAGCTCGCCGCAGCCCACCTCCCCGCCGCCGGCCCCGGCGCTGGGTGCCCCTGCCTCCGTCCCCGAGCCTTGGCCGGCCGCCTGCCCCGCCTGGCTCTGACAGGCACATCCCCACCGTGACCAGGAGCTGAAAAGGAGGGGAGGAAAAATCCGAAATACAGCAGTCAGCGGGCGCCTAACTGTGGCAATATGACTGCTCTGACCCCCGTGGGGTTTACACCGGGGTAACGGACAGCACAGTTTCATCCTCCGTACTTGCACCTTTGCCCAGTTTACGTGGCGCTTTCTTACCATCCGCTCTTCTAACGCTGGGTCCAAAATGAGTGAACCACCTGGATTCATCATTTCTATCATGCAGCAATAACGTCACTACAAAGAGCTCCGCAGCCAGCCGGCTTCCTCCCACCCCCCGTGTAAGGCTGCATCGATGCAAAGACCTGGAGAGCATCACCCCGCGGGTGCTACCAGGTGTGCCGGGGACACGGGGAGGGGAGAGCAAATTTCGTCTTGAAGAGCACGGGCAGGCAAGGACTCTTTTGTCTCGGCCGTCCCAGGGGAACGGCCCGAAGCGGGGACCGGGTCCTGCTGCACGACGTCCACGCCGGAGCAGAGGTGGTGAGCAAGAGCGAGCGACCCTTCGCGCTGCGCTTGGGAGCGGCGGTGGCCAGCAGCGGCAGGGCTAGAACCTCTCCCCAGCGAACAACCAGCGCTGAGGGGGGCTTCCAGCACCCTTCGGGGTTAGCCTTGAGCCCCCCCAGCTCCCCCTGCGGCAGGGCGGTCTGATGGGGGCTCAGGCCGGGACAGGAGGAAATCCGGGTGAAAAATACTCTTTCCTTCAAAGGGGCAGGTTTGAGCACGTCAGGAAAATCCCTCAACCTCTTCTGTGGGAAAACGAGGCAGGGAGAGGTACCAGCAACATCAGGGAAGAATCATGTCTCGGCAGAAGCATCATTGTATTAATTTCCTCATTAATTTAGTGGGCATGTGACTCAACGGAGTTGATCTCGCTGTAGCGTGGAGCACCAAAGATACTTTGGGCTATATTGGATCCTTAGGATGCTTTTGTTAACTAGAGTAACCCTCCAGATGTCCCTAAGAGGAGCTCCTAATCAGCAGGGCAAAAGCATCTTTGCCTTCTCCCGGGTAGCATCCTGTGTGTTGTACCTTTGGAAAGCATCAAGGAGGAATCTGGGTTGCAGTCCTGGTAATTTTCTCCTGGGAACAGGTGGCGGTTACGATATTTTCTCCAAGTGCTGACTCCCCTTCTCTTTTTGGGAGCCAGGGGAGCCGGCCCCTGCTCCCAAGAATGACATTTTAGCAAACTGCTTTCTTCTGCATTCCGGAGGAGGAAAGAGAGATGATCCAGTTTACTGGCTGCTCTAGATCTCCCTGGGTGTGAAGGGGCTTTCTCTGCAAGACCAAAGTTTTTGAACCAAGACCTGTGAAGGAGAATACACAGCAATCACAGGTTTAGCTGCCATAGTTTTTAGTAGAGACACTCTGCTCACTTAGGAGAAGAAACCTGTGCCGGTTCATGCAAAGGGCGAGAGGAGAAGGTGGAAAGCATTCAAGTTAAATATTCCGCCCAAGTATTTTAAACTGACAGCCACATGAAGTAAAAAAATCCCACAAGCTCTACAAGACTGTGCAAGGCTTACTGAAAAACAAGGCTTTCTGTCTAAGGCAGAAGAAACAAAGGTCACTCATAACAACCACTACCGTATGTATTTTTAAACTCTTTATTGTGTCCGTTCTCAGAGGCCCTAATCATGATCGAGGTCCTTGTGTGTACAGACATAAAGGTAAGGTGCCCACCCCAAAACACTTTTAATGATGGACACAGATAGTTATGCAGGAAGGGGTTGCAAATATACACATGCCCAAGTGTATTTTATGTCTAGCATCCTATCTCTTCATAATATTGCCCGTGGGCCCCACAGTGCTAGACGCTTCCCCAAAAGTAACGACGCAATCCCTGACCAAAAAACGTGCCACCGCAAGTAAAGACCAAACCGATCGGATCGTTTAGTCCGAGCCTAACAAGCTGCACGCACACAGCGGCGTTGCAGCCCAGGAGTCCTGCCTCTCCCTCCCTCCGGTAACCATGAGACTGCGCTCCTTCTCACATTTGCAGGAACAAAGGTTTTATTTTTTGTAATTATATTAATACCTGTTCTTCCCTCATGCTAGCAATTTGGCTGATTTCTTGTTTATTGCTTTTCACCTTCTACCATCAATAATTCAGCCACATAGCCCCCAGGAGGTGGAGAACTAACTACTCATTTTACAGAGACTTGCCTAGGAAAGGAGTGATGTGATAGCTGGGATCGGAGCCCCGGCATTCCCGGGTCTGATCCCCAGCCACAATCCCGGAGACAGCAATCCCATAACCTCTGACGCCAGAGCTCTCACTGGCTTCGGGAGGTTTGTTCTGGCTTCTGTCTCCTTGGGTTTTGCCGTGAATAATGGCCGCAGGATGTGACCCTAATTGTAAATGAGGTCCATGGGTGGGCTCTGCAGTGACGGTCTTGCCTCTTCTCCTCCGGAGGTTGCGCTTCGGGCTCGTATTCCCCAAATCAAAGCGTTGCACCCGGGTCCTCTCAGGGGTCCCTCTGTGCATTAGGTCATGGGGCTCGTTTCGGTTCTCAGTAAAAACTGGTTCTCGTAATTAAACTGCTCCTGTAGCCGACCCCGGAAAATCCCGTGTTAGGGACTGGAAGGGGTGAGGAGAGAAAAGGCTGTGAAGAATCAACTCCGCTTGTGCTCTCTAGCGAGTGTCTGAGCCATATAGGTCAGGCAGAAGCCATTTGCTGTGCCGTACCTGCTCCACGGCTGAACAGGGGACTGCATCCTGCATCCGTGCCAGCCGCCGTGCCGCTCAGTTCCGTTCAATTAGCTACACCCTTCCGAAAACTGTGGAAACCAGCAGCCCTTTACTCCTCAAGCAACTGCTTTTTGTTTTTCCTTGCATGCTATCCTTTCAGCTTCATCCTTCAAATACTCCGGGCATCTCTTCGGGTGCCGTGGGCTATTTTTAACCCATGGGCAGGTTGCGGGGAAGCATCTCCTTGCCGGGGTCCCCCCGCCGGGGTGGGGAGGGGGCTGGCGGTGCGGAGCAGGGAGGGAAGGGAAGCCACAAGGGGGCATGTGCTCTTCTAATTCACAAAATGTGCCTTCATTGACAAAAAATGCTGAACAATTGGTGAATGGTGTGTGCATAAGTTAATGCTGCTGGAGAATACCCGGGTAGTGACGGGGGAGCGCGGCCGTGGGGCTCGTCTGTAGGGAAATGGAGAGCCGTGGAGGAGCGGCGGGGGCCTAAAATGCACCCACAGCCTCTCTGCGGCTCCCCCCTGGCCAAAGCAGGGAGCTGGGGTGGGGGGGGGAGAGTCAGAGAGCCTAATTCTGCTCCCTGACTCCGCCGAAAGTAATGACAGCAGTAACGCCAAAGCCGGGAGGATGTTAGCGATAGTCACAGGCTCGAGCCTTAGCGGGCTCTAGGGATGCTTTTGGGGTTTTTTTTTAAGGTTTTGTAGCAAATGTGCTCAGCTGCCAAACGTTTTGAATTCCTCCGCTAGGCAAGACAGGAGAGGAGGCTAATGGCTAAGCAGAATACTTACACACAGAATATTTATTTCTAAGGAACTCGACGTCCACCTCCATCTCCTGGCCTGGTGTGACTGACCCCATCCTCACCGCGGTAAGTTCCTGCCCTACAGCACTGTGCCGGGGTTTGGGGGGCTGCGCCAAAGGGCAACCGGCGTAGAGGGAAGAGGGGGGGCTGAGCACTGGACGGGGAGCCTGGACCCCTGGGGATGCTTTAGCCCAGCTCTGCTACGGTCTCATCGGGTGCCTGCGAGTGCTCTGATGAATTAAAGGACTAGGAACTGCTGATGACCACTGCAAAGTCTTGCTTTCAAACAGACTTCTCAATGCAATGGATAAAAGAAAATACGGGATGAGCAGAAGCTTTTCTGGCTGGACATCTCACAGTAAATAGTTGTTTTATTGGCTTTTTAGAGTCCTATCTTCTCGATCCAAAATGGAGCCAGATGTGCTGGGAGTCAGTTTATAACTTCACAGGATATGAGTCAAAATCTGCAGCTCACCGCCTGTAACTCCAGTGACCGCAGTGGAGCTCAGCCAAGGATGGATTCGGCAAAGAGGAGGGGTCAGGATGGTCCTAAGCGATATCAGGTCCGGGTAAGCAACCCTCACTTCTGCCTGCCCTGCGAGCCCGTGCCCGTCTGCTGCAACCCTTCCCCTCCAAAGCACAGTCAGACCTTCACCCACCGCGGGCTGGGACCAGCCGGCGTACGCAGTCGAGGGCTTTTCCACCAGTCCTTACAGACCGGGCTGCAATAAAGGGCGAGTCTGACCCCGCTTTCTGAATTATTTCCTGCCTCCCTTTCCTCTCTTTGATGGCGAGGGGGAGGGAAAAAACCGGGCAGAAAGAAAAAGTGCCAGTGCTGTCCCCGCAGCGCACAGAGGGGAAGATGCGGGATTGCTCGGTAGTGACAAGCCGGAGCACCTCCTCCAGCAGCTACGCAGGGGAGGACCAGGCCACCCGTTATTCAGCGTCAACGATTCAGCCTTCGAGCCCCTTCGTCTCACTTATAAAAGGCAGAAAGCCCCTGTCAGGCGGGTCAGAAGGTAGCCTTGCCCTCTGTCTCCGTCTCTCCCCCTGCACAGCTACGAGCAGGACATCGGTTTTATACAAAAAGAAAGAGGGGAAGCAGGCTGGATTTACCTGTGGTATGAAACAGATTTAGCTCTTGAATGAATTTGCCCAAAATGGCCTCTCTGAGACTTTGAGCTACAATGCAATGGAGGTAGAAATAAACCTGCAAAGGGTTTTCTATCCCGAACGATGCTCTGACGCAAGAGTGATGTGCGCGTATGACAAAACAGGGGAGATCAGGAGAAGCAAAGCCAGCCTGAAGTATGCTAAAGCCTGGGAGTTCATATCCAAGGCTGCTGCATTGGAGTCTCCTGTCAGAAACTGGGTGATTATTTCACGATGCTGACAGCACCATCGCGCTGTTCAGCATTTTATGTGTGGCACGGGCAAAGCTTCGGGAAGTCCCATGCACCCTTGGGACGTGTTTGGTTAGGTAGGATGCAGGACGGACACTTTTCACTGTGTTATCCGTTTGCCAGGACTTCAGTAGTGCCATAGCTGATCATGATTTTGCTTTTGTTAAATTCTAGATAAATCCCCCATCTCCTCGGACTCCTTGCACTCGGTGCAGACCAGGAATTTCCCTTTGGACTTCAAGTTGCGGGGGTAGCCCTCCCTCGCATGGGGAAAAAGGCATCTTCCTTGGACCTGGGGCTAGACACAGCCACTTGCTCCTGTGCTCTGATGCCTCTGTAGCCTGTGGCCTCTAATACCCCTTGCCCCATGTGCCACGCAGCCTATCCAGCCTGAAAATCTCCTGGTTCTTCTTCCAGGACTGCACCTTCTGCAGTAATTCCTAGTAGTCTTTAAACAATTTGATTAAAAAGCTGAAAATAGCAAGATGCATCTGTCTCACCTACGGTTGAATTTGGTAACTTACCTTGTCCACCCTCCCTCCCTTTTTCTAATTGTTCTTCTTTGTATGGTTCCTCATTTAGACTGTAATCTCCTTCTGCACAGAATGCTCTCCTATACTTGACCATAGAGCACTGTGTGCACTGAACTGCCTTCTTCCACCATTATTTAGTGCTCGGAACATTTGTTGCTGTACAGTTGTGTGGTGTCTCCCTGCTCTTCTAGAAAACTCCGACATTCACAGGACCGCAATGTCTGAGAAGTCAGCAAGAAAACGCTAAAAGAAATATCCCCCCACCACCACAGTCTTAACTGTGTCCTGCTGTCATCAGCTCCTGGGAATGGCACGGCAAAAAGTGAGGAGCCTAATAAATAGACCTGAGACACTCTCTTTAGGTATGCTATTATTAGAATCACAGACAACAGATTGGAAAGCCAGCATTTATCTGCATCTATTCTGAGGGTATTAACTGTGTTGACTGTAGCTGTATTGATTATCCATCGGAGCAGCTTGGAAAAGCTGATATCATGGTACAGGGCAAGGTCTATGTTGGGAGGTGGAGTGTAGGTTATTTGGTTTGCCGACAGAGGGTTGGCCGGTGTGCCCATCGTAATCTCTTGCTGCAGGAATCGCCCACAGCCTGCTGGTGTCCCTCGGTGTGATCTGGTTGTTGGGAGAGGTGAGCAGGGCCACCTCGCAGAAGGAATCTGCAGAGAAAGGGAAAAATCAAGATAACTTTTAGCGTGATGTGTCTGGGCTCAGCGCTTGGACGTAGGCCAAGCCTAGCTCGCGCGTGACCTTCCTCTCCGTTTTTGGCACAGCGAGGGAGGGGTTAGACTTTGTCCGGGAGTCCTCCCTGCTCGTTTCCAGTGCGTCTGCGGTGGCGGAGAGGGAGGGTGCGGGCCCAGCCGTGGCACGGCGCCCGGAGGGCAGGGTTGAAGATGCATCGCAAACAGCGTCTGCAACGCTATTCTCTATCTCCGGGGTTTCCACGCTTGCTTTCAACCACCCTTTGCTTCTCTACTTCCTGAAAGGAAATTAAGGAAATTTAATTCCCTGTAAGCAAAGTTTGGAACGTTCAATCTTCTTCAGTCGTCGTGTCCCCTCCCCCCCAAAAAAAGCAACTTTTTCCATGTCCGGACCCCAGCTCCCCACACTGCGTTTGGTTCACTGCGTTGCTTCCCTCTCCTTTATCCGCCTGTGTTTGCAGGTACCAGCCCCGGAGAGGAGCTGGGGAAGGGCTGGAGCCACTGAGATGGAGAGGACAAAGGCGAAGGGAGCGTGTACGAGCAGGAGACCCGAAACAAAGCACTCCAAAGCCCCGCGAGGTATGGATGTGGGTTGTGAAGTTTGTGAAGCCCAACTGCTCAGCTTCTCCCGTTCCTCCTCACTGCTTACACCCACTGGATTCCTCCGGGCTCTTTTTACACCCCTACGGTGCTCCAGCTCCTCTGAAATCCCCTCCATCGTACCCATACTTTGTACCTCCGCACACCCTCCTCTTCCTCTCCATGCATGCCCTGTTTGCAGCTCTCCTCCCTCTTTTCCTCCCACGTCTCCATCTCAGCTTTACCCTTCTCCCTCCCACCACCCCACGCTCGGAGGTAATTCGAGAGACGGGTGGGCAAAGCGGGAGCGCGGCAGGGCTGCGCGGCGCGGGTGGACCAGCTGCAGGGCGGCAGGACGGGGGGACGCGGGAGCCGAGGTCCAGCCCCAGGCTGCTCCTGGTGCGTTGGGAAGGGGCTTGACAACCCTGGAAATTCAGAGAGTCGTTCTTGGTCGAACAAAAAACACCGCATGAAGGAAAAAAGTGGCTGCACAGCTCCGAGTGGCGCCGGCCGGAGACAGGCTGGGTGCCCAGCAGAAGGGCAGCAAGATGGATGCAGGTTCCCCCCCCGACCGACATGTTCTGCTTACCCAAGGGAGAGAGTTTCTCACTCGCTCTTCACTGCCCGCCTGGCCTTCGTTCTCCATCACACTCCCGGGCCAGGGCCCCTAGTTCCACTCCCTCGCCTTTATTTTCTGCCGCCTTTTAACCCCCTCCCTCGCATCCCTTTCGCCTCTCCGGAGCTCCGGCCTCTCCTTCTCTTTGCATCCAACCAACCCACCCTGCCCCTCTTCAGGCAGCGCACGCGCCCCAAATCCTTCCCTCTGTTCACCACCATCCCCCCCAAAACGTAAAAAATTTAGAAACAGTTTGGGCTAAAGGGATGTTGTATCAGTGACTTACTGGGGCAGATGACCAAGTTGCTTGTTTTTTCTTTGACTGCATTCACTTTCTGCGCTCCAGGTAACTTAATCCTGTTTTTTTAACCGTCGTCTATCTTCCCTCAGTTAGTCATTACTGATTTTTCCTGACTGCTTATGTTTCTAAAACAACATTGGACTGTTTATTTTAGAGAACTCGCAAACGTGGTGTTTAAACCAGAGATAGCGGGGTTTGGACAAAAGGCACCCTTGTAAAATGCAAGAAGCGTGTACATCGCTCCGTTCCCGAAAGCTGTCACGAGAAGTCACCTGCGCAGTGCACGGGTGCAGCCCAGGTTCAGCCAACACCCCGTGTCACCTGGAATCACCCAGTTATTTTACCAGCAAGCTGCCTGGAAACCTTCTTGCCTCAGCACATGTCTTACTGCCCATGCGCGCTTCCCTTTCGTTGACTCGAGAGTTGGCCACGAGCTGATGCGGGGACTCGAGCTCAAAGGTCAGTCATTTTTTGCGGTAGAGCATCATCGCTGGGTGCTGAGCACCAGCGGGAACGGGTACCAAAGAACGGACCGGTCTGAACAGGACCAAACCAGCTTTTACAAAATAATAATAAGATCGACAGTGATACAAAGATGAATGAATGCATGAATGAATGATTCATATAAAGGCCTTGCTTTCGTTCTTCCCCCTGATTTTCCGCTCAGAACTAAGGGTGGAGCCTCTGCGCACACCGAGGCTAAACGTGGAGCAATCAGCCTGCAGATACGGTTGCAGCCACAGTCCGCGTGTGGCCGTTACATGAAAAAACAGAGGTGACACGTGAGATGCCTATCCGGGGCAGGCTGCGCCTCCAGAACTTCTCGCCCAGATGACTCCAAATTTGCCCCAAGTGCTATTAGCCGGGGCCTCTGGGAGGCTCATCAGCATCGCAAAAATCAGATCGAGCGTACGACTATCGAGGTGCGTTGCATACTTCCTCGTTAAGCAGAATATGACGCTCATTCTTCCCTACAGCAGAGCAACGCACGCTCTCCGGGATGGATCTGAGCGTAGACCGTGCTGAAGTATTGTAAGTAATAAATGGTGTGCCCAACAGTGCCTAGCTGCAGTGGTGATTAATCATTTAGGCCCTGATCCTGCAAACATGCATGAGTTTAATGTTACTACTATGAGTAATCCCCTTGATTTCAAATTAGATTAGTCACAGTCTTAACACTTGGCACGTGAATAAATGTTTGCAGGGTGAGAGCCCTATTTATGGCCTGATCTTGCAAATTATTACTGTCTAGCACAGTGCCTCCGTTCTTGAATAGTTCCACCGATGCAAAAAAAAAAAAAAGCCTCAAACACTCCCCTGAATTGTGAACGTTGCAGGATTAGATCTGCTGTACGGTACGTACGCACGGCTCTGCATAGCGTAGGTCATGGATAGATATAGCTGTATCTTGCCATGGGTGTGTGCCTGCTTAAGGCTCTGATGCAAAGCACTCGGAAGCCGATCGCCGTCGACGTTTTTCACTGTCCTTTACCACTGGTTCTAAGATTTAGGTTTTCCACCTACAGTGTAAATGGCATTTTTCTCCTATTTCTTTTTAGAGAAAGCAAGCGAGATTAAATCAGTTTTGCTAAGTTAGGGTGAAGACAATAAGGAACCCAATAAGCAGCTTGCAAATTTAAATCACCGGTCTAATCAAATTCCTCTGGGCTGCCGTGTCCTTTCTGTGAAATCAACCTGCATTAAAGGGACTGGGTCACTGTTTGTGAATGTACCATCTCTGCAAATTACCGCTGCTCCGTTGCATTGTGTTTGTATGAATGGGGGTGACATGTGCTTGCCCACAGGTCCACGTGAGAGAGGTGGGGTGAGGAAGGAAGGATATTTTTAAAATGAATCTAGAGGGAGAAAGTGGAAGCTGTGGCTTCACAGAATGTGAATGGTATCCTAAAATAACCCCTGTCATCTGCCCACCCACCCTCTGCCAAAATCAAGGTGCAGCTCTTTCATTTAAAATTAATTCTTGGCCCCCGGAGGGTATCGATAGATCAATATCTTGTGCTTCTGATCTCTTGCGGGCCACCCTTCAATGGCTCATGCAAAGGCTAAAAACAGAAAGATGCAACACAAAAGATACCGCAGTCAGCTCAAGCAGGGGGGATATTTTTAGATCAGAAAAGGGAAAGGAGGAGAGAGAGAGAGAGAGAGAGAGGAAAGAGAGGGAGAGAGGCTGGTCTAGGGTTTGCAATCTAATTTGGTCTCTCTCTTCCCCCCCTCCTTTCTTTCTTTCTCTCTTTTTTTTTTTTATTCCATCAGTGGTATTTTCCATACAGATTTCTGCCCGCTTGGCTGGGGGGGGTCGGG
>VZTQ01003820.1:3118-13877 GCA_013400755.1 Pelecanoides urinatrix | reverse complement strand
TTTTTTTTTTTTTTGGTTGGTTTGTTGTTTTTGTTTTTTTCTTTGCATACAAAAATAAGTGAAGAAGATTTTGCAAGGTAGGTTTCTCTGTGTGCGTGTGCGTGTGCGTGTACGTGTGTGTGCAGGTGTTTTGCTTTTGCTTTTTTGCAAAGTTTTCTGATTTCAGTTGTTAGATGCTTTTACAAGAAGTAGACTTTTCTGATTTGCTCTGCTGCCTGCCTTTGAAAAGACTGGACAACATTGCATTCCCCCTCCTCGCAAAGAGTTCTCTAGGCTGTCGTGTCGTGTGTCCTGTGTATTTGATGTTCCTGCAGGAAAGCATGCTAGTTTGCGAGCTCAAACTGCAGCCAGGGAGCTCTGGATTTAAGACCCCCCCCACACTTTTTGCAGAGGTTGCAACTTTCACTCTGTCACATTTTGGGGTGGGGGGAGTAGGAAGGCACCGACTCACTCGGGTAACGAGCTTGCAAATTCAATTTTAATTGCAAAAAGAGTCAAAGTCAGCAGCGTTAAAGCTTAAGGAGGATGGAAGGGAGTTGACATTTCTTGCATAGAGAATTTGCTACCACTGGGAATAGACTGAAAGCCCGTAGTGGCTGGGGGGGAATAGGCAAAATAATAAGAAAGTAAATGATGAGACAAAATACTAATTAAAGTGATGCAGGAAAGTGAGAGGCTGTTACAAGCTCTAACCACCTGTAGAGGGAAATCTTTATACATAGTAATTTCTGATAGCTGATCTATAGAGAAACTAAAGAGAATTACATGTTCCAAACTTTGCTGCTCTGCAATGTGCAAGCCGAGGTGCCAAGCTGCTCGGTTAATTCTTGGGGCTTGCAAACTGCAGAGCCTGTTAGCTCGGGAGAATCTAGGGTTGAGCAGCTACTGAGTCTTAGTCTCCACCTCGGCTGCAGCCATCTGTGGTGCATGTCCTGGTTTTCTTTAACGCTGCTGCACTCGACGTGGTTATCAACAGATGTCTTGCCTGAGAAGAGTGGGTTTGATTTATTGCTAATTTCAAGTGGGTTTCTGAATCGGGAAAAGTTGGATGGTCTTCAGTGTCTGAGGGGAGGGTTGCCAAAGTAGCTGTGAGGACCGAGCGCTCTCACCAGCGGAAAGCCTTTTCCCCTCAGAGAACCCCCTTCGACTTCTGTGTAACCAAGAGAGTGATAACTAAGACCGTGCCATAATGACACCGGGCACGACGTGAGCCATGTGCCACACCTCGTGCAGTGCCCCTTCTTCTGAGGAACCTCAGGGCACTCACTGGAGCCATGAAGCAGCCCAACCTCAGAGGGGACCCGACGGGCAACTGCAGGGTGATGGCCAAATGCCTCAGAAGTGTGAGGTTGGCACTGGAAGTCACAGCCATGGCAGGTGGAGCAGAAAGTCTAAAGTGAGGTGGTTTGGAGGCAGCATTTTCTCTTCTCGCTTGCTCATGCACTATTTTCACCTATTGTCATGAAGTGCAGATCTGTCAGGAATGGGCCGGGGGTTACAAAGCCCTCGTCTCTTGATTCTCCTGCCTGTTGCACCATCGGTCCACCTCCCCTGCAGAAATATGGAGATCTTAAGTTAGCTCGGCCCTGAATCACCTCTGCTGCCATCTGTTCACCCCTCATCTGTCATTTGCCTATCCAGCTGGGAAAAGGTGGAAATCTTGTGGTTTATTGCTGTGAATCTTGATGCGTACGTCATCGGGGTCATCTGATTAGTGAGAACCGCAGGAGGTGAAACACCATGAGGCGGTGCCGCTCTTCTTTCCTCTGCATAGCATTACAACAGCTGGAGTCCATCACCTCGGGGTGCCGGTTTAGGTCCAACCTGTGCCCTCATAATATGCATTAGTGCCTCTTGATTTCTGGTTCAATGACCTATATCGTCTCCTGCCAAAAAAAGCAAGTTGTTCCCAACCCTCATTTTCTGAGGTTTGGGCTTCATCTGTTTTCTCTGCTCCTCGCCCCCACCCCAAAACCTTTGACTGATCTGGATATCTGCGTGTTTTGAAATGCCACCAGGTTTGAACAGCTTCAGGAGCTCCTCGCTTGCTGCTTCGAGGAAACAGCCTGTGACAGGATGACTCTTTGTAATGAGTTTTCATTAACTCCTTTCACTTCCCCTTCTCTGGGAACTTCTGAGGTCCTACACATGGTCTTCTCAGCACAAACTCTCTTTAACCCAGATATTCTCACATCCACTTCACCTATGAGTCACTGCACTTTCTAGCCTACAATTGCATTTGCATAGTTTGTGCAATAGAGGGAATTCTCCAGCTTGCACACAGCTCATCTACCTTCCCACAGCATTCCAGATGCTGTGTCTTTTCATGTCGGGTTTAGAAGGATTCTCTGTGTTGAAAGAGCTAACCACTACCTCTTTTTCTGCCCTGTCCTTTCTCTCTATTTCCATCTCCTCCTAGTCCAACAATGAACAGGACTGCATCAACACAGCATCTTACCTGAAGCAGCTTATCTAAGTCTTGTGCTGCCGGATATTCCTTATCAAGGGTCCTCCTGCTTTGTACGTTCTTCTGCTGCTCTTCATATTCTCATGTCAAAACATGTCCTATGATGCCACTTACCCCAAGGAGGCCGCATAAGCTAATTCTAAAATGAAGTTTTTCTTCAAGAAGGTGGTAGCATACGCCAATATATTAAGAGTGTCAGGTGGACAACCATGTAGATGAAAATCCTGCATTTCTTCTCACAGTACCACTCTGGATTGTCTTAACAATAATTGCAAAGTACTACTAGAGATCTAGATACAATCTTCTTCGTAGTAAACGGGCAGCTAAACTAGCACTTTCTTACGGGAAAACTTTCAGAGAGGCAACCCCGTGCTACCTTAGATACTCTAGGAATAAGAAGCAATACTCTCTCTTCTACTCAACTATGTATGTAGCAGAAGGACTGGACAAAAAGTCAGTGCTGGTGAGGTAGAACTATATTTTGTTCTTATATCGGACATCCTATGCTATTTTATGACCATTGATCAATCAGGCTTCAGTTGTGCTAAATGTTGTACTTCATGAGTGGATAAATGGAAGAACAAAACAGTTTATTGCTTGGACTCACCGTTAGTTTATAGAAAAATGAAGAAGAGGGCACAAGTCCACAAACTGTCTGGCAGAAGTATTGCCCTCTCTCAATTTCATTGCAGACCTCTCTGAAAGACACTCCAAACTTCATTGACACCCACGTGCAATCTCACTGCCAGGTTAGTTCACCTCTGCTTTCTCATTTGAAAAACTAGTATCGAGCCAAGATGAGTGGCTCCACTCATCCACATACTCCATGGAGTATTTTCGATACCCCAGGACGTTTTTCCCCTTGAAACACCAGGATCGCAAATAAGATTGTAAGATTGTCTCACCCCTTACTGCAATGCATTCTTGCAAATTCTTGGTGTATAGAAGCTTCAGTTTCTTCCACATTTCAAATTTAGTCACCAGCTTCTTGTTGACTCCCACCGTGAGATCAACCGTGGGGCCGTGCATCTTGCTCTTGCCACTTGTGACTTTCCACTCCTCTTCCTTCTACCCAAGATCTCCTTCTTATCAACTTGTGTCTGTCTCTTGCTGTGATCTTACCAAAGTGACCTGCACAACTGGAATACCTTTCTGCAAACACCCCATTTAATTTATCCACATCTCTTCCAAAGTACAAAACCGTGCCGGGACACAAAGTAATTTTCCTCTGTTCTTCATGGGACTCTGTCTTTAGATTGTAACCTCGTGGGGCAGGTGCTGAGTCTTGTTCGTTATTTTGGACAGTACTCACCACACCGTGAGTGGTTAGGTAACAATGACGTAATCTGTCATTATTTTTCTTTCCCTCCCACCTGAATAAGGATCAGCTTTATTTTAATGCCCCAACCTCCGTTTTCAGGTGTTGGCACCCAGAATGTCCCACGTGGTTTCTTTTTGATCTGTGTTTGCACAGCATCCAACAGAATGGGAGCTTAATCTGTGATTGCCAGTATATAATAATAAGGCTCGTGTTTGAAAGTTTAACTTGTGACATGTGTTGCTAATGTAAGGGGCAATCAACTGATATGATATTAAAGTACAAAAAAATTAACACGTTTCTAAATTTAGCCAAGTACTTATTGTCAGTCTTGAACAACAACTCAGGATAGCTTTTATATGCAAACCTTGAACTACTCAGAAAATCATTACATGGAATATAATGCAGACTTTGTATCTCTGTTCATATAGTCCTACAATAATTGCAATTACTGCAAAAGCGGCACCAAAATGATGATCTGTGAGGGATTTGCAGAAGTGTATGTGTTTCAGCAGCTGGCTCTGCAGCAGGCATTTATAGCCATACGATAATAGCCCGCGCTTCTCTGTTGCTCATCCGTGGATCTCCAGATATTCTACTAATACTCAGTACGTTACGTATGATACTTCCCCATCCAGTTCACATGATGAGCTGGGTAAGTATTAATACACATCTACTGACGTTAAGAGAATGTAAATGTGGCCGCAGCAAGGAACAGGGAGAGACACAGCTGCTGCCCATCCTTCGCTTCGGTGGGCCCACCGACGAGGGGACAGAATGGAGAAAACCGCTGTGGTTCCACTACAGGCATTTGGCCACCCGTTGGCTGATGGTAGTGGCCTGATCAGGTGTACGCAATGCAGTGGTGTTTCGGAAGTCTCTCCTAAGGGCCTACCCTCTTCCGAGTATTGAAGTGTGTCCTGTTAATGTCCCGGCACGTCCTGTCTTCTCAGTGATAGCTGTTAGTCCAGTAGCTGTCCCAGTTTTCCCCAGGGGAACTGAAGCATGGAACAGTAAAAACATGTCGATGTTTCCACTCCCATGCAGTCACATGAATTGACTCCTTCTGATTCATGATCAAATAACACCGTGTGCCAATAACCATAGTCATTTATTTGGCAAAGTAAAAGGACGGGAAGTATTGTGAGTTTCTATAGAGAAGATTCAGCAGCTGGGAAAAGAAAAACCATTGCTGCTGGGCCAGCTGGTCCTCCCGGGACTTTCACAAGTTCTGTACACGCGGAGGGTTTGCCAGTCACAGCCAGGGAACCAGTGGCTTAATTTGTAAACTCTGCATAGCAAAGACAGCTTGGATCCAAGCAGAAACAGCTTGGGTCTTGGTGCCATTTATAGGGTTGAACTTGCTATTAGCACGCAGTGCATAAATGTGAACTGGTGATAAAAATAGATGTTCAGACAAAAAGTCATATGTGATCGAGATCTTGTGCTCCGTTCATGTTTTAATTTTCCCTGATGTTATTGGAAACCACTTTGCCAGATGTTTCTGCCCTACTGAATGTGGAGTTCTGGAAGTTTGGGCTTTAGATAGATAGGAACGCCAGAACCACTGAAAGGTGTGAATTTGAGATTTTCTTAGCCCAAAAGGTAAGTAGAGAAGTGACTGGTAAAATTGCCCTCCTGTCCTGGTTTGAATATCCATTGGATTTTCTGGCTGAGTCGCAATTTTATGTTGTAATTTTTAAGAGCTAGATTGAACTCCATCGTGGGGAAGAACAAATCAGAGGCAACAAACTAGGAAAGAGCAGTGTTACGGGAGCATCATAGGTCAGGATAAGAGCTCACAAGGCCGTGTCTTCATAACCCTAGGCATCTCACCTCGTCTTTCACCTCACCATCTATGAAATGCAGCTAAATGAATGTATTTTCTTTTTCCACCCCACTGTCTTCTTCCTTGAGAGAACTTGATTTTTTTTTTCTTTGATTGGATCCTTTGGCTTCATGTTCTGTTATCTCAGTAAATAAATTCTTCCTAAATTAGTCTAATATCACCCCACTCCATATCCCATTCTCTCCCACGGGCTATGATACTGGCTAGCTTGAGGTAGAGACTGACACAGATTTTTGGCATTTCTTCATCACTGCCTTCTCTTTTTTCCTACCAGTACAAGATCCTGTGTAACGCACCTCAAAGTGTTGTCTTATCCTTTTGTTCTTGTTTATAACTCTTTCTTTAAGGTGGTTGCCAGATATGTGTGCACGTTATGTTAAAGGTCATGGGTCTTATTCGTGAAAAGTTCCATTTTAAAGGCTAATGGAAATCAAATCTTAGTGTAAAGGCTCATCAGATTCGTAGCAGGATTCCTCAAAGGTTATGCTCCGTGTATCTGAAGTATGAGGCCTATTCACTGTATTTCTTCCATAGGTTCAACTTTTATTAAAAAGTGGTATGGTTTTCTTTTGATATCATCCTCAATATTGAGACCTTAAGCACTCTTTTCCACCAGCTTCATTATGCTAATGGTTTTCTTCTTTTCATCCCTGTTACACAGAAGTATGTCTCTAGGGTCTGATTTTGCAGCCATTGGAGGAAGATCCAGTTTCTATCCTTTCACATGTTATAGCCATGATATATCTCTATAATGTAAACAGAAAAGCTAAAGATAACAAAGCGACCCAGGTATACTGGCGTTTCAACCCAAAATTGTTCAAAGTGTTAACGCAATCTGTGTGAGATTACATTAGCATGTGAGTTGTCTTATTTTGTTGGTTTCCTGGTCTATGCATCCAGATTCTCCAAAAATTCCATAAATTGAAGTCTTAATAAGTCCTTCATCTTCTGACACAGGTGAGATTTTCTTTACTAACATACTGCACAGCCAACATTCTGATGTTGGAGGAAAAGCACTCTTTTCCTCCTTGTGCTTCCTTGTATGCTCTGATTTCTCTGATTATTTATAATATTGCTGTCTTCTTACTGATGACTTTTATTGATTATCTCAATGCTATAGATATCTTCAAGAACATCCTGGTTAGGTAAGTAGGTATCATCTTATCTTCATTTCATGGGTGGATAAACCAAGCATAAAGCAATGGGTACTTCACCTGAAATTCGAGGAGAACCTCAAAAATATTCAAGGAAAAAGCCTTTCCATGAGAAATTTCAGAGCAACACTCGTTGCAGCAAATTTGTGATTAGAAGAGGAATATCTAGGTCCTAATCGCCTGCTTTGACTAGCAATTACTCTTCTTCAGGCCGTTTCACTAGCTTATACTTTGCCACTTATAATAGCCAGTAGATTGTTGAATAGATGTTGCTCTAACTTATTTCCATTTCAATGCGATTGCTCTTTCCTCTGGGTACTATATTTTCCTGTAACAAGAGTTAACTAGCGTAAGTTATTGATTGCCCTGATATAAGGTGGATTGTAGTCAAAAAGCTGAGGTGGTTTTTTGTGAGCTCCTGGTAGACCTTGGTGGCACTTCGCTCTGTTTCTGGTCTTCTTCTGCTCTCCTTATGTTTGGAACATATCACGTGTCATTTAGCTGCCCAGGTGAACTTGCCCAGGCCAAGAGCAGACTCTAACTCTTTGTGGGAGTAAGACTGGGTTAGGAGAATATGTTATAGCGATTGCATTAATGAATCAATCCCTGGCTCACGGGTCAGGTTAGAATTCCAAGGCTCTGAGGAGGTAACTCTCGAACTGCAGCAAAACGTTGTTAGGCTGTTTTCCCCTCATTTTGCGGTGCTCCCTCTGGCTGATCCTTGTCTTGAAGAGAGAAGGTGAAAACCATCTTCCAGGCCAAAAGGAGGAAGAGGTGGAGCCTTAAACTTGCCAGATCAAAAACCCAAACAAGTAATGAATACCCCTAAAATAGCTTTTACTTGCAAACTGAACTACCTTATCAGCGGCAGATCATAGTTGTTTTGAGCAGCAATTTTGTGCAGGCTAATATTTCACTACTACTACTGGTATCCCGACGTGTGTCGTTGTCCATTAGGGCAGAGTTTGGAAGGGAAATTTCCAAGGATGAGGACAGTCCGATATGCAGATCGTATGTGTTGGAGACTGGGCTGCTCCCTTTGGCATCCCCAGGACCTCGGAGGCACAGGCTGCGTACCCGCAGCTGACGGGCACTCTGCCGCTGCGGCCAGTTTCTGCGGTATTACTTTTCAGTGGAGGAAAAAAGACAGGATCCGTTGCTTTCATTAAGACTTCATTGGTAGGGTGGCATAATTGTTTGGAAACAAGGAGATTGCTGATAACTAAAATATCAAGATAGAAGATAAATCTTCCTTTTAGTGCTTCTAATGATCGGGAGAAGTGGGAACTGCTCTTTGGTACACGATCGCCTGCCAAACACTCTTTCCAGTTTGGATGGTTTCCATTTCTTTTTTTTAAGGCAGAGATTCCCTGGGCACTGGACTTTCCTTCCACCAAGCCTTTAGCAGCAGACAGGCGAGACGGGAGATGGTTCTGCTGAGATGGAGATGACACATTTGGGTGGAGAAGCAGAGGAGAGCAAAGGAGGAGGCAGGCTGCTTTTGTGAAATTGAGGCTGAAAGATGGTACTACAGCTTCCCGAAGAACGTGTCAAACCCTTTGGTCGAAAGATTTAGTTCTGTCACTAAGATTGGAGAGTTTAGGAAAAAAAACCCATGCATGGAACTGCAAGGAACTGCTCAGGGTGGGAAGCAGGGAGGGAATTCTGGGCATCTGCCCGGCTAGGGAAGGCCTGAGGTCCAGGAGCCGCAGGGCTTGCCAGAGTGCCCGTTCCTGACCTGCCACCGAGAACATCCTTCGTCCACCACCGTGTTGATACCTTGTCTTTGCCACAGAGAAAAGCTAAAGCTAAATAGCTTTCCTCTGTTCACGTGCAGAGAGGTGAACACAAACGCAAAGCTCTTAGGGGACGTGCGGGGGGGAAGAGAGAAGAACCTTCCCCTCCCTCCGCAGTGGGCCATGGGTTGTCTGAACACTCTTGGCTCTGAGGGGCAGAAGAGAGTTTAGGTGTGCACATCCGCATCTTTAAACTCCTGCGTGGCCTAACATTTTTGTTCGTCCAGGATGAGTTTCGCTGCAGCTCCTCGGAGAAGGTATGTTTCGTGGCTGGCCCTTTGGCTGGGGTCTTGAGGTGACAAGTTCTGTCCTTGGTATCAGGTCTTTCCCTACGGTGGTATTTCTTCGTGTCCTTCTGGCTTCTGGGCTGCTACTGCTGTAACGGCTGTCTTTCCAGGTGTATGTGGTGAAAAAAACACGGTTTAAGCTGGGTTTTTCTTCCAGATCGGAAGCGCAACATCTCTCCCAGTCCTGGGAAGATGGGTTCGTGGCCGGCGTGTGCGGAGATGTGTGAATGACAATGCGTCTGCTCGCTTCTACCAGAGAGTGCGTGTAGTCATTTGAAATGCCTAATCTGTCTCCCCGAACCTGGCAGCGCCTACGGTGTGATCTCATGTAGGTGTGCGATGCCCCTCTCCCCGGGCGCTGCTCTGTCGGCAGCGGTAGTCGGCAATGGGATTGTCTGGGGAAGAGAGAGAGGGGGAGAAAGAGCCTTACCTCATTGATTGCAGTTTATTGACATTAGGAAATTCATTGTCTGCGAAAGAAGTTGGTAATAATTAAGCGAGTTAATAAATAAGGGATGCGTGTGTACAGATGAGACAGTAAATAACTTACGGGCTTCTTGATTGCCCCGGCATTTTGCTTCTCTCTTCATACAAGGTGTGAAGCGGGCTGATGGTGGGTAGAGCGTAGCAGGGGACTCTCGATAGTCACCCGGGGAAGAGACGGTCCCCACGAACCGTGGCGTTCTCTCGGGGGGGCTGGCGTGTGTGTCTGAGCCTGGCCCCGGGGGCGGGGAGGTTGTTTAATGCTTTTAGTGCCATTTTCCAACAAATGAGAGATGTGGTTAAAAATAGCAACAGCCCTTTGCGCTTGCCTTTTTTTTTTTTGTTTTTTTTTTTTTTAGGCATTTTAAGAAAGAGCTGCGTCCCTTTTGTCTGGGAGATGGGGAAGACGACCTGCTCTTCAAGGTCCTCATTAGCTCCTCTGGGACCGTGGAAGGGCTCCTGGTGGCCCCCCTCCCCTCCCCGGCCGCATGTGTTAATTTGTCCCCTCTTCACACACTTAGTGGCAAGCGAGGTCGTTTCAGAGATGTGTTTTGCTTAATGGGAGCTGGGAAAGGTGTGGTGCATAAAGGAAATACCTCTCTTGGCCAGATAAACCCCGCATTTGTCAGCAAGACAATCCTCTTTTGTCTGGTTGCTATTGATGCCCGGGTTTGGGGCAGGGGGCTCGGGAGTGTGTCTGTGTGTGCCACTGGGCAAGCTCAGGTTTAGCCATTTGCGTACAGACTATAGCAGCATTCTCATTTTTAATTGCAATTTCATTTGTTATTCTCTCCCTTTCCCCCACCCCTCTCTCTGTATAATCTGGATCATTGCTCTCTGTAGCTGATTCCGTGGGAGACCAAGCAGAGTGCGTGGGTGCAGAATATAGAAAACCAGAGCCATAGAATCTGTTATTTGCGTCATTCTAGGAGACGGGGCTGTTTGCCTGACAAATATACAGAATTAATCCTGGTTTTATCAATATCTCTCTTTTGCTACAGTAGCCAAATACAAGTGTAAAGTGGTAGGGGGACTAGCTGCTGCTGTTGTTGGTCAGATTGGGGAGGTGGCAGGGGAGGAGGCGTGAGGAGCAAAGGGAGGAGTCCGAATGGTAGCCTCCAGCAGCGATGGGGCAGGCAGGACACGGTAAAGGTCTGCCATGCGTGGACGAGGATGCTGGTGTGGCGTCAGAATGAAAGGGAAAGGTAGTTGTTCCTGAGAGATGTGAAAGAAGTTGTTAGGGCAGCAGCATGTGGTGTGCGTTTTGAGGGTGTTGCTATGAGGAGATGAGTCTTAGGTGCAAAGCATAAAGCATGAAGATGTGATGGAGCTTTAGCAGAGGGAGCTGGTCACCCACTTGCAAGGAGAGGGGAATGTGGGGCAGCATCTGGGAGCAACAGTCTGG
>VZTQ01003819.1:523257-539343 GCA_013400755.1 Pelecanoides urinatrix | reverse complement strand
TCTTTTTTTTCCCTCTTCCTCCCCAGATTGACCTGAAGAGCATCAACACCATGGAGAGCAATTGTTTTCTCTCCCGCCCCAGAAATGCCGGGCAGAGGCTTTGCCCTGTTTGCTCGCAGCGGAGCCGCCCCTGCCCGGCCCTGCCCGGCCCTGCCCGTCCTGCCCCCCTGCTTCGCTCAGGGAAGTTCGTAGCATATTTCATGGCAAAGGCTGTGATAGTCATCAGAGTTCTTCAGCTTGCAGAGTTTAAAGGGGCAGCCAGTGCTTTCAGCCTACACTCCTGGTTTGTTTTTCAAGTAAATTATTTTCTGTGTCTGCCTGAAAAGTGCTGTGAAACTGTGCTCAGGTCTACAACGTCCTTTGTAAAGAACCGAGTTACTCACACGTGTCTGGTGTCCCATGGAGACCGACTGGCCCCAACGTCAAGAATTAGATGGCAGGCAAATAATAATAAATAACAGAAATATTTATTTCATGGTATACTCCTAGCACTTCTCCTGGTTGTAGTGACATGACAGAAGCGTCCCTTAGGCCTCTGAACTGAAGGAGGCAGAAATACCTTTAAAAAATAAATGCAGACTTCTGGCTCAACAAAGAAAAAAGAGAGAATTAAAGTCACTGGAAGGACCAGTAGGGTGGATCCAGGGCTCTTGACGTGTTTTGAAATGCTTCAACCTTTAGCTATTCTATAAACCATGATTTCAAAATATATTTAGCCATGTTGTCGCATTTCTGCATTCGCGTGTGATCGTACGGTGCCGTAGGACGCAGCGTTTGGGAGCCATGCCATGTCGGTGAGGTTACGCCAGGACAGCACAATGTAAGGATAAGCCCCCTCACTGTGCCATTTCCCACGTTATTCCCGTTCCAGTCCTCCGGTATCGCCGTCTGTGCGGGCCAGGGTGCCGGCGTCTTACAAACTATGAAAAATCTTAGTAGGTATTGAATATTTCTCTCTCTAATATAACCTTGTATTTATAATAAATAGGATTTAGGAGTCCTAATAGCATTTGATTCGAGTCAACTTTGTCTTTTGATAGGGACTTAGAGCCTCTTGGTTTTCTTTAGCAGGTGCTTATGAAGACTTTTTTTTTTTCTTTGACTTTGTTTTCTGCTTTCATCAGTTGACTTTTGACGTGCAATATTACCAAGGGATTTAGAGAATTAGTAAATATATACAATAAATCTTGTTTTGACTGTCTGCAGGGACAGTAAAGATTTTTTTGGAGAAGTCTAATGAGTTGTTTAAGCAGGATCTTCTTGCTTATAAATCCCACTTGGCTGATTAAAATCACCATTTCCGATGCCTTCTCTCATTAAATCATATAAAAATGATTTCTCATAGATGCCTCCCAACTTGATTAAGTTAATTGACTGCCTCATCATTGAAATTTTAATTTCTGGAAATATAATCATTTCTTTATGCTTTCCTCACCCTCCTTAATTACAGCTTTTAGGGTGTTTAGATAATAACACGTGGGAGGTGGGAAGCGGCCCCAGCGCATCTCTAGAGGGAGGGAAGCCGGGGTCTTCTTGGGAAACAGGGGAGCAGCAGGGCTGAGCTCAGCAGGGCTGGCTCCCCGTCCCGTCCCGTCCCCGCGGGGAGGGCTCCCTGTCCCGCCCGCCCTTTCTTTTGGGAAACGGAAGCAAAACCTCTCAGCAGATGGATTTTTTTTGTAGGAGGTCCCGGGAGGGGTCACGGCCACGGGCGCTTGAGGTGAGCGTGGGTGGCTCCGGGCTCTCCCCTTCCACCCTCTGCCTGACCCGCAGGCTGGGGGGTGCTCGGTCATCCCAGCACCAGCCCCCGGAGCTTTCCCTGGGAACGCCGGAGGATGCTCGGCGCTGGCTCGGGGGTTGGGTTTATCTCCACGTGTTGGAGTGCCAGTCGGCAGCGGGAGAGCGTCACAGCTGAGACGTTCAAATGGCTTTTCAGAATCCGACGATGGTTATGATTCATAAGGGTAATTGCTAATCATTTAGGATTATTTTTGATATATATTCAACCCCTCCATTATTATGGTAACATATAATTTTGAGGAACACTCAAAGCGTTTATTTTCAAAACCTCTTGTCCTAATTTCACATTATTGTGATGGAGAATTTTAAGCTCCGTTGTCAGCAAACCTTCCCGGTGGTGTTCATGGGGAGAACAAGTTTTGACTCTTGCGCTGGATTCCCCTCCTGGGGCTTTGCCTCCGCGTGCGTTTAGGAGTACGTGGCCTTTTACAATTGCTGTCCTAGCCTGCGACTTACCGATAAGCTGCTGAAATTGCTAAAAAAATGAACAGTTAATAAGAACCTCAAACGTACAGAAACCTGGCAGGAATGGTATATACATCCATTTTCAAAACTCATTAAATGTTATTTTGGAAATCTTTTAACATCATTTTCTGATTAAAGAAATCAAACAGCCTGCAAGGCTTTTTAATTAAATAAATAGAGATGGAATCAAAGGCATATTCCACTGGTTTTACTTTTAAAAACATGAATAGCTTGAATTATGAAACTGTGGGTCTCCATGGGAAGGTTTCTCTCAGAAACAGATACATGGGAATGATTTCAAAACTGAAACAACTGGAGTGAACAAAGAACTGCAATACAGATCTGAAAGCTAATGTAATTTAGATAATTTCTAGGGCTATTGAAAAATGTTTTTCCTATGCTTTATTCTCAAGGTCGTGTAGCTTCAAAGAAACCCCAATACAAATTAAACAGCTTTAAAGGTGGAGCATGAAATACATTTATTCTGGTTTTGTCTTACCATTTGGATTTTGGGGGGTTTGTGCAGATGTGGGCAAAGTGTTGCGGGCAGAGGATAGAAGAGAGGGAAAATACTCTGGGGTTAATGGAGGAGCTAACCAGAATCAAAACACTGCATCCCTTGATAGTTGGTAGACTTCATAAATTATACCTTGTTCATCCTCTCGCTCTCCTTCTCCACTGTTGTATAGTCGTTTTTGCGACCAGATCTTGGTGCTCATGAGGTATCATCAATCTCGTTGTACCGACAGGACAGAAATTCAGATAGAGAGGTAGAGCAAGGAGCCCAAGGTCCAGAGCAGACGGTTGCACAGCGCCGTGCGTGCTGGGGTTGCTCCACCACCGATGGCTCCTTGCTTGCTCTGGGCTTGCCCGTCTGCGCCAGGATGGCTTGAAGCTGTCGGTAGCTTGGGTTTGGTGGAGTATGGACCTGCACGTGTGTCGTGGACCTATTCGTCATGGTCTTTGGCAAGGGATGAGGGGAGTCCTCACCTTCTGCACCGGTGGGAGGGGACCGGGGTCTTGGGGACCCCGAGCCAGCTTTCACCAGGGATAACTCCATGGCTAAATTCGCTTAAAAATCATCTCTCTGAACCACTTCTCTGCAAAACATCACAGAATCACAAACGGTTGAGGTTGGAAGGGACCTCTGGAGGTCATCTGGTCGAACCCCACTGCTCAAGCAGTGTCCAGAACCGTGTCCAGATGGCTTTGGAATATCTCCAAGGAGGGAGACTCCACCGCTGTTTTAGTGCTGAGACATCAGTAAGGTGTGTTAGATGGGAAGGTGACAGGAAAAGAACAATTCAGCAGTTCTACATATAATGAAAGTGGCTTTTTATCTCTTCTTTTTCTAAGCATAACCTAAACATGATAAAATAGCTGTTTAAAACGTTGTGGTATTAGCAGTTCAGCAAATCTTTTTCCAGTGCTACCGTTATATAAAATCCGTTAGTGGAAAAACCAGTATTTGTTGATCATGCAGGCAAACACCTTTGTCCCTGTCAAAGCGAGGATGTGCTGAAATTGGGACTCCCATCTGCCCCTCCTGCAGCTGCTGCTCAGGTGCAGCACAGCCAGAGGGCTCAGCTGGACCAGAAAAGGGGAAAAAGCATTTTTTAATGCTAATGAAAAGATTTAAGGTTCTGGGAAAATGTAGCAGAAGTGTACGGGTTTGTGTGCTAGTTCTAAGGAGGCACAACTGGGAGAGAACAGTTTTGGTAGCTGCATCCCTTACATAACTTGCAGCCGTTGCGTAAGGCAGCAATTCCCCAAAGTACTGAATTTCACTGCATAAAGCCTTCGTGGCTCTTTCTCCTTTTTTCCCTTAGATCTCTTTGGAGATACAGGAGAGAAAAAAGATAGTGGTTTTCATCTGGAGCTCTGCAGGAGCTTTCCTTTCACCATATATAATCTGAATAACCGGTGATTCATCAGAAGTCATGCCTTTGCAAAAAATACTTGTTCACGCTTAGTCGAACAGAATACATTCTCCTTGAACAAGCCTTCTTGTGCTGCGTGTGCTGGCACAGACGGACCTTGTACCATCAGTCCACACATTGAGTTCAATTTTTACCGTGAATAAGTATTGGAGGGCTCAGCGCCAGCTGGTGATCTCTGGGGGAGTGACATGTGCAATCATCCAGAAAACTCCGGAGCGCTACAACTTGATCTCTGATATAAATCTGCACCATGCCTCCTGGAAATCGAACGTATCTAAGAAGAAAAATAGGAATACCCGCTTCCCCGCGAGCGTGCGAGCTGCGTCCCTTCTGCAGCTGGCGCCGTTGGGTTTTGTTATGGGGGTGCTGGGGGGCAGGACCGGGGGGGCTGCACACGCCGAGCTGGGCAGGTCGGAGCTGCTGGTGGGAAACGTGTGGAAGGCAAAATGCTGGAATTCCTCGTGGAGCAAACGCGCCGTGGCCGCGAGGGGTGTTGCTGCCTGGTGCTGGGCAGGGGACACGGCGCTCCCGTAAACCCACCGGCGGGCAGGGACGCGGAGCTGCTGCTTGCTAAATATAGACCCGAATTGCTCCTCGCTGAGAAATTCATAAACGAATGAGAAAACTCTACAGTGCTCAAATTGTGCTGTACCTCGCCTGTTGTCTTTTCTGTTAATAAGCATAAATTGGAGTCTTCATTTTATTCTTGTCCTCTTACCATCACTGCCTCTCCTACTGGGTTGTATAAATGATTCAGTGATATTTTTTTTTCATATTTCTGGACAGAAATAAGCTTTGGCTACAATAGCCCTGGTGTTGGAGTCATAAGGATGCTGCGGTGGGTCTGCGAGAAGGTCGGCTTCAGGACCTGCTCAACTCATGTGCACGGATGGGTTGTGCCAGGATCTGGGCTTGAGCCACCGTGAACCCGAGGGACATTTTATTTGCCCAGGTCTGGACGTGGGGCACGGTATATCCTAAATAAGAAGGTTCCTGCAAAATAGTTTGGACAAAGAATGAAAATACTCATCTGAGGACGGCTCGTTTTGTCTTAATTCAGGAAGCATTTTAATTGCCGATGCAATCTGAATGACTGGTTTTGCTGTGACCGTATTTTCCGTGATAGCCCTTTCCGTGGTAGCTCTGCCTGGGCTTGTCCCCAACTCTCCGTTCAGTGACAAGCAGTTGTGCCCCGAGAAGACCGGCCCCCCCCGGGCCGGTGGGGCTGGCGGTACCCAGGAGGGGACGGCTGGCTCGGGAGCTTCTGTCATTGGCGTCAAATGACTTTATTGTTTAACCCTGCCCGAAACGAAGCCCTCAAAAGTGACACTTGCTGATATTGGTCTGATTTAAATCCAGCTGGGCCAAGTTGCCTGTTCCTGTTGCTGCGTTTGTGCAGAACAAGCACGTCTGAGCAGCCTCGGGAGCGGCAGCGGAAATCCCGGTGCCGGGGGTCCGTGGTGGTAACCCCCAAACGGGACTGCCCGAGCGGCTGGGTGGGCTCGGGACACCCCCCAACATGCCAGGCGTGGGCAGGATGAAGGATGGAGGCGTTCGCTTCTGAGTGGCCGTGCTGCAGCAGGGACCACCCTGCAGTCCCGGCTGGGGCTTCCAGCAAGGCTGTCGCCTTAAATGGAATTTAATGGGAAATAAATGGAAAATCTTCCGTTTTCTATTGGTGCAGCAAATATATTCTTACTTTTAAGAGCTGCACTTTTTACCCATTTCCTCATATATTGCATCTTTCTTATTTTTTTTCTCTAGTTTGTTAGTCTTATTGTAAAATAAATTTTAAAAATTGTATTCTTGCCGGCAGGCCAGTTCTCTCCTGCTCAGCAGCCCCGTTCCTCTGCCTTAGAAAGAAGTTAAGTCCATTTGACCCCATCTGCTCTGACAAATCCATTTTTCCCCTTGCTTGCAACCTTACCATCTTCTGGCTGATGAAAATTGTTTGATTACTTTGTGCGGTGTTTCTCCGTGATTTGAAGTTAGCCCGATGGGGTGTAATTACCCGTCCCCCGCCTCTCCCTGCTCCCGCAGCGCGGGCTCTGGGTCCACGTGCTGCTCCGTGCAAACGAAGGGTGCCTCGGGCACCCCCCACTCCTGAGGCGGGTGGCAAATCCGCAGAAAGATTTTGTGATACCAAGGGGTGAAAAGCAAAGCTGGGAATACCGATAGGTCCTGGGAAAGGCTTGCACCTGGTAGCCGGCTCTGTGAGGCCCTTCTAGCTTGACTTCAGTTTGTAAGCCAGGATTAATTAGTAGCGCACTGATGCAAAACAAGGGGTCAGAGCAGTTTGTACTTTGCTGTGTTCCTTTCTTTCACAAAATGAGAATTTTTCGTGTTTTCGAAATTAAAAAATTCCGTGTACCCTTTCATTACTTGGAAATTCTGGAGAGTCACTGCTGAGCATCAGCATCCTCCAGTCGTCAGATGGTTTTTCTTGCTATTAAATCTTACTTATTACAGAAGCAAGGTTTTTATTCTTTCGCCTGAGAATTCAGCTATGAAGACACAAAGTGCTCATTACCGAGCACTCCCTAGCTAGACCTAGTAATCAAATCCTACCCCGTTCACATAAATAAGCCCCAAACTGTTGTTGTCCTCCCGCACAGTTGGCTGTTGGAAATATCCTGGGGAGCCAGGGGCTGCCTGGGGAGCGGGCTGTGCAGTGACAGCAATCAGGTGAACCACTTCTTACCTTTTCTGTTCAAATGCATTTGCTCCGTGGGGGTCAGGGCTGTGATTTGCGGTGGTCTTTGCAAGCGCAGCTGCTGCAGCTTACAATTTACATCCTTCCGTTTGTCGTAGTATATAGGGAATATAAATATATATAGTATAGAAGGGAAATCTTAAGTAACCGCCCTAATTCAGAAGGGCGCGGACCAGGCGAGGCCGTGCCGCCTATCAGCCCCCAGCCCCTCGCATACCGCCCTACTATTGTCTTCTTTGTAGGATATTCCTAAATTCTGCACTCGAGGGGGGTGTGTGTGTTACATGGAGTTTCCGTGGGATTTTCGCAGCCAACGAGTGCTTTTATCAGCCGGGTAGCAATTTTTTCCTGAGCATATTAGAAGGACATGGTGGTGGAAAGGGTGAAGGAGGGAGCCTGGACTCCCCACGCTTCAAACCTGAATGTGATTTCTTGCGAGGTTCACTATGAATTGTTACTGGGAAGAGTGATAGTGGCAATTTCATGTTAATATTAATGAAANGTCCCCAACTCTCCGTTCAGTGACAAGCAGTTGTGCCCCGAGAAGACCGGCCCCCCCCGGGCCGGTGGGGCTGGCGGTACCCAGGAGGGGACGGCTGGCTCGGGAGCTTCTGTCATTGGCGTCAAACGACTTTATTGTTTAACCCTGCCCGAAACGAAGCCCTCAAAGGTGACACTTGCTGATATTGGTCTGATTTAAATCCAGTTGGGCCAAGTTGCCTGTTCCTGTTGCTGCGTTTGTGCAGAACAAGCACGTCTGAGCAGCCTCGGGAGCGGCAGCGGAAATCCCGGTGCCGGGGGTCCGTGGTGGTAACCCCCAAACGGGACTGCCCGAGCGGCTGGGTGGGCTCGGGACACCCCCCAACATGCCAGGCGTGGGCAGGATGAAGGATGGAGGTGTTCGCTTCTGAGCGGCCGTGCTGCAGCAGGGACCACCCTGCAGTCCCGGCTGGGGCTTCCAGCAAGGCTGTCGCCTTAAATGGAATTTAATGGGAAATAAATGGAAAATCTTCCGTTTTCTATTGGTGCAGCAAATATATTCTTACTTTTAAGAGCTGCACTTTTTACCCATTTCCTCATATATTGCATCTTTCTTATTTTTTTTCTCTAGTTTGTTAGTCTTATTGTAAAATAAATTTTAAAAATTGTATTCTTGCCGGCAGGCCAGTTCTCTCCTGCTCAGCAGCCCCGTTCCTCTGCCTTAGAAAGAAGTTAAGTCCATTTGACCCCATCTGCTCTGACAAATCCATTTTTCCCCTTGCTTGCAACCTTACCATCTTCTGGCTGATGAAAATTGTTTGATTACTTTGTGCGGTGTTTCTCCGTGATTTGAAGTTAGCCCGATGGGGTGTAATTACCCGTCCCCCGCCTCTCCCTGCTCCCGCAGCGCGGGCTCTGGGTCCACGTGCTGCTCCGTGCAAACGAAGGGTGCCTCGGGCACCCCCCACTCCTGAGGCGGGTGGCAAATCCGCAGAAAGATTTTGTGATACCAAGGGGTGAAAAGCAAAGCTGGGAATACCGATAGGTCCTGGGAAAGGCTTGCACCTGGTAGCCGGCTCTGTGAGGCCCTTCTAGCTTGACTTCAGTTTGTAAGCCAGGATTAATTAGTAGCGCACTGATGCAAAACAAGGGGTCAGAGCAGTTTGTACTTTGCTGTGTTCCTTTCTTTCACAAAATGAGAATTTTTCGTGTTTTCGAAATTAAAAAATTCCTTGTACCCTTTCATTACTTGGAAATTCTGGAGAGTCACTGCTGAGCATCAGCATCCTCCAGTCGTCAAATGGTTTTTCTTGCTATTAAATCTTACTTATTACAGAAGCAAGGTTTTTATTCTTTCGCCTGAGAATTCAGCTATGAAGACACAAAGTGCTCATTACCGAGCACTCCCTAGCTAGACCTAGTAATCAAATCCTACCCCGTTCACATAAATAAGCCCCAAACTGTTGTTGTCCTCCCGCACAGTTGGCTGTTGGAAATATCCTGGGGAGCCAGGGGCTGCCTGGGGAGCGGGCTGTGCAGTGACAGCAATCAGGTGAACCACTTCTTACCTTTTCTGTTCAAACGCATTTGCTCCGTGGGGGTCAGGGCTGTGATTTGCGGTGGTCTTTGCAAGCGCAGCTGCTGCAGCTTACAATTTACATCCTTCCGTTTGTCGTAGTATATAGGGAATATAAATATATATAGTATAGAAGGGAAATCTTAAGTAACCGCCCTAATTCAGAAGGGCGCGGACCAGGCGAGGCCGTGCCGCCTATCAGCCCCCAGCCCCTCGCATACCGCCCTACTATTGTCTTCTTTGTAGGATATTCCTAAATTCTGCACTCGAGGGGGGTGTGTGTGTTACATGGAGTTTCCGTGGGATTTTCTCAGCCAACGAGTGCTTTTATCAGCCGGGTAGCAATTTTTTTCTGAGCATATTAGAAGGACATGGTGGTGGAAAGGGTGAAGGAGGGAGCCTGGACTCCCCACGCTTCAAACCTGAATGTGATTTCTTGCGAGGTTCACTATGAATTGTTACTGGGAAGAGTGATAGTGGCAATTTCATGTTAATATTAATGAAAAACTTCGAAAATACTCTTTAGGAGTTTTGAACTGTCAAAGATTTGCATGTGTTCCCAAGAAGAAAATAAGTGGTCATTCTCCGTTGCTTTGGTTGTTAACAAAGACTGTCCATTCTCTTTAACTTTTGCATAATCACTTATGTGGACTTTTAAAACTTGTTAGAATTTTATAGGTATTTTATTGTATATTGAAATTACGGAAGTGACAATATTTCACAACCCCTCCCAAGGCACTAGGACGAGTTTCAACTGCGAAAGAGAGCCTCTTGCTGCTTCTTTATGCTTATCAGGTCATTTTTGTTGGCTGATACTGGGCCAGACCATAGCGTGATAATGTAGTATAATAAATACAGTGTATAAGCATATATAAGTAATATATGTATAAGCATTTAAGTACAGTAAATTCAGTCCTGAAAATCCAGAGGGGTGAATGAGGTGGGCACCTCTGGCTGAGGTACAACGCTGTCCTCCACGGCGTGTAGTGTGTTTAGGGTGTTTGGTGCTGGCGGGGCGCGCGGGGATGCCGTGTCCTGGTGGCAGCCTGTTAGCCGCTGGCGTGAGTGGGCGCGTGTGCGTGCACACGTGTGTCTGTGTGCACGCGTGTGCCACGGGAGCGAAGAGCACGTGGAGGAGCAGACCTGCACGGCCTCCCACCAAAATTTTTTTTATTTATGTCAAGGATGCGAGTTGAAATCTGGAGCGCAGAGCAAACCCGTACTGTTAAAGACCTCCTGGTTAAGCACCACGGTAGAAGGCTCTTGTGAAGATTTATTTCTCTCCTTAGGTACAGAAATGCATTTTCTTTCTTAATTTCCATCGCTGCAGCCAAGTCCCTTAAGATTCGTTCTGTTTTAAATTTTTTCTCATAGTGAAACCTTGATATTGAAACTATACTAAACTCACAAAAGTGTCAGGAAAGAGGAAAAATGAGGTTTGTTTTTTTTTTCCCCACCCCTGACTCTTTCAAATATTGCACACGTCAGTCCTGTCCGCACAGGCACCGCGGCACGGGTGGGTGATGTTTCTGTTTCTGGGACGGGGAGTGCCGTGTATCTGGGTGCTGTTTGCAAACCTGGCATTTCTCGTAATGGCACCGACGGTCAGAATCAGGCCGTGCCCTCAGGTACCTGAAGTTACTCCTTTTTCTGAAGGGCCACCTACCCGTGTTTTCACCATAGGTGGAATGTCTTGGTACTGGTGGGAAGGCATCAAATAAAATCTCAAGACATTGGCACATGCTTTAAAATAACTCATTTGAGTACAAGGAAGAATTCAGCTTTCAGGAGTAAGTAGGAAAAAGATTTGTGGTACCAAGAGAAGGCGATTGCGTAGCAGATTGTTGATGAAGACATGTCTCCAAACAATTTCCTTGCGTAAAGCCTTCAATGATATATTCTGTATATGTATCTTAATTTCGGCTTTAGGTAGAGAGAGGTTATTTGGTGGGAAAATACTTGGCCAGTAGGGAGAGTTCGTTTCGTTCTGGGGAAAAAAATGAAATAAGCAGCTGCATTTCACCCTTTTTAAACTCAGCCTAAGCGCCTCCCAGCCTGGGCTCTTAGACGAAGCGCAGCAAAGAGGGGATGTGGGTCTCTCCCTGCAGGACTGTGGCCTTCCCGGGGGGAAGGATGGAGGGAAGAGTCCTCTGGGATGAGGGAGGAGGGGAGGAAGGAACGGCAGAACCATTTGAGAAGGCAGAAACAATGACATTAAACCCATTAAACTTAGTTAAGATAAAGAATTGTCTGCTGACTCTGTTTCTTGTTGGGCTGCGTTTTATTAATCATGGGCTTGCTTGTCTTCGTTGCTCTTGAGAGCTCAGTTTGCATAGCCTGGCCTTTCCCTGGGTTTGTAGCTGCCGGGGAGCTGCCCGGGAGGTTTGGGTCGTCCTGAAAATGCGATGCCTTTGCTGGGACGGTCCCGGCGAGGAGGCTGGGCATCCCCTGGGTGAGACCACAGACCAAACTGGTGGCCCGTTGCCCATTTGTCTCTATCATCACAGCTGAAATGAGTCCCTAGAGCTGCCCTGTTAGAAAAAGAATGTGCTTCTCTTTGGGAAGGAAGACAGGACCTGCAAGCGAGAAATACAATCTGCATCCTACACATCCTGTATTGATGTTGGAATTCAATTTGGAAGCTATTTCAATGTTGGAAGTCATGGGCACAGGTCACGGGGCTCACAGAATTAAAAATATGTCTTTGAGGTACTTAGCTGGGAAAGAAAAATAATGAGCCAGTGAGTGTTTCGTGATCGCTGCTGGGAAATAAGGAGTGATTTACTGTGCCGTCTCAGAAAACAAGTACTTTGTCACAAAAATTCTGTCTTTTAGGTTGAGATTGCAATTATGTTTTATATTTAACAATCTTACTGCGTTATTTGTAAAATTTCCAAAGGCCGATTGGACAAGGAGGAAGGTTTTCCTCTAGTCCCCAGGACCCACGAAAGCCAAACCTCTCGGGGAAGGTTCGGCATGAGCAACATCTGTCCGATGGGGAGTTGCACCGAACGCAGTGCGTATGTTTTCTGGTTTAATGCACAATGTTGTTCTTCACCATTAAGTACATTCTCCAAGAAGAGAGCTCTGTTGTGTTTCATAGAATCACAGAATCACTAAGGTTGGAAAAGACCTCTAAGGTCATCGAGTCCAACCGTCAACCCAACCCCCCCATGGCCACTAAACCATGTCCCCAAGCGCCTCATCTCCACGTCTTTTAAATCCCTCCAGGGATGGGGACTCCACCACTGCCCTGGGCAGCCTGTGCCAAGGCCTCAACACTCTTCCAGTACAGACTTTTTTCCTAATGTCCAACCTAAGTACTGTGTGTAGTGAACTTCAGTATTAAACCCATTTTAATGTTTTGTGTCCCGCATCACGTACATGTCGTTTGATGTGTAACAGTTGCACTTACCTGGAGTTATGGTCTATTATTCCATTTTTTATTTGTTTACTTGCTTGCTGCGAAAAAAGACTCCAGACCTAAGATTTCCCGGGGTGGTTTCCATTTGGAGAACAGCTCTCCGAAAGCCCAAGCCCGGTTTCGGAGCCGCTATCCCTCCTCTCCTGGGAGGCAGGGTCAGTTACGGCCATTAGCGATAACACCATAATTAGCTCTGCCTGACCTGTATGAGCATCAGGCTCCATCCCCCGTCCCCGTGTGTGTCCGATGGTTTGGTGTGGCTGTGGCGGGAGGTGATGGGGCTTCTTGTCCCCGGGCAGAGGGTGCTGGGTGCTGGTCCTCGCGTCCGCCCGTGGTTCTGCACCAGGACCCACACAAAGATTTCCTTCCTAAAGCAACTTGTGGAAATGAGCCTAAATATTCCCCGTCCTCTTGGCTTTGGCATCTCAGCCTGAGTACGCAGAAGATGCCGTATCCGCTTTGCTTTTTTAAATCCATCGGTTTTGGCAGCAGGACAAGGCGCATCAGCGTCCTCATCGCAGCAATCGATGCGCGTTTTTCTCTGTTTCTCGCCAAGCTTTGGTGAGGAAAAAAAGGAGATCTCTTCGGTTTGGGGGCATGCGGCTCTCTGGATATTTCGCAAGGGAAATCCCCAAGCCCGGTGCCTGTGGGAGGCTCGTGGCGGCCGTGGGTTGTCTCGGCCTCGGGGATGCTCAGGGTTTGGGTCAGAGCTCGAAGTACCGTTACATGGGTTCTCACCTTCCGCGCTGGAAGACGCGGTGAGTCGGAGTGGGCGACGCAAGCTGCCGTGTTCTGTGGAAATGAGTTTGCAGTCCTGCCTGCGTGGAGAGAAAGTAGAGCCCCTGGGTCATACGGGAAGTTCTTTACATTTATAAATACCCGCATGGCCTTTCTTGTCACAGTTTAATATGTGATCTTGATTTTTGCATAGCTGGGGGGGGCAGAAATGTTTTTTTCTGCACTCCATCAGACTCCTGTGATCAGGAGCAGACCTTCTCGGAGGTCTGCGAGCTCTGCTGAGGAAACACCTTTGTGGCAGCGGCCGATGTCTCCCGGGCTGAGAGGGGGTCTCGGGTCCCCAGGGTGCTGTGGAGCAGCGGGGGGGCTGGGGCTGCTCTGCTTTAAAGAGAATATTTTGTGTCTTGTGTTGAAGTCCTAGCCATTATTTTTATGTAGCAACTTATTTCCTCTCCTTGGTTAACATACCAGATCAACCGGCAATGCAGGCTTTCCCTGGGTGGTTATCCTCAACAAATTATTATGATATTGTCAGTATTTTTTGTCAGCAGCCAATTGATACCTCTGAAGTATGATTTTTTTTTTTTTTTTAAATTATATTCAGCAGGGTGCCTGCCTCCGGCAGATGTTCTGTCTGCTTAAAACCTGGAAGAAATGCCCGGCTGTCTTCTCCATGGATACCTGTTACTTGTCCTGGATACCTTTATGCTCACTATGCTTTATTTAGAGCACTACACAATGGGAGGTTTGTGCTAAATATTTCGGCTCAGAGCAGCTCCCTCCCGGGTGGTTCCTCATGCACTTGCTCACCTCAGGGATCATGAATTGCAACCCAAGAAAAAAATGTTTTAAATATCCCTGAAACCTCTCCCATCAGCGTTCTGCAAGCCCGAGAAGAGGCCCCGTCTAATATCATTTCTGCGTTCAGATTGCTGAAGGACACTTATTTTTTCTCTAAAGAGCTTATCTGGGGTTTGCTTGCTCTGAAATAACGTGATTTCTGGGCTGTTCGGGCGGGCTGCGGTGCGGCTGGGACACGTGCTGCCCGGGCGGTGCTGCGCGAGGGGCTTTTTCTGCTTACCACTGCAAAAGCTCTTTATGGCAAAGCTCTCCCCATCCGAAACCTGCATGCTGGATTTGTCGTCGGTGTAGAGATCGCTTGTCAAGCCAAAACTCGTCATCACCCAGCAAAAGGCGTGTTTAGATGGAATCTTACAGTGGCACTAAGAGGAGTAGCGGAGCCCCGGTCCTGCGACGCGGAGGGATGCGGTGCCCTCAGCATCTCTCGCTGGTGCATTGCGCGGGGTTACTTGGAGTGACCGTACTTTACAGCTTCTTCCCCAAAACCCCTCTGCGAAGGCTTGCTGGCGTGGGGAGCAGCACGGGGAGCCCTGTGACGGCCGCAGCCCTTCCCTGAGGTGGAAAACTGGTTTAACCCCTGTTTTGCAGTTCCAAATGACTTAAATGAGTTAAATCCAGTTGGCGGCTGGTCACAGTGGTGTTCCCCAGGGCTCAGTTTTGGGGCCGGTCCTGTTCAATATCTTTATCGACGATCTGGACGAGGGGATCGAGTGCTCCCTCAGTCAGTTTGCAGATGACACCAGGCTGGGCGGGAGTGTTGATCTGCTGGAGGGCAGGAGGCTCTGCAGAGGGACCTGGACAGGCTGGATCGATGGGCCGAGNAAGAGTGGTCAGGCCTTGGCCCAGGCTGCCCAGGGCAGTGGTGGAGTCCCCATCCCTGGAGGGATTTAAAAGACGTGTAGATGAGGCGCTTGGGGACATGGTTTAGTGGGCATGGGGGGGTTGGGTTGACGGTTGGACTCGATGACCTTAGAGGTCTTTTCCAACCTTAGTGATTCTGTGATTCTATGATTCTAAACGGCTTTCCCGGTGCAATTGTTGTTATCGCTGAGCAGCAGCGCTTGATGTACATTTTTGAAAAAGGCTTCATTGGCACGTAATCCTGACTTCTTCCCTCTGATTAACTTCTTTGTTTCTTTTGCCTTTTGGACGTTTTTAAACCCGAGGGGCTCTCCAGGGAGCGTGCGGGGCGCAGGCTGCGCTGGCCCGAGCGAGGGGCTTTCCGTGCCGTGGCAGGGCTGAGCATCGGTCACATCCCAAAGCAAATCAAGCCAAGGACCCCCCCCTCAGGCAGATAACCCCAGCCTCCCACACCTCCTAGCAATGCGGAGCTGAGTTACTAAACCTGGGGCTTCGTCTGCGAAGGAAGAACCTCAGCAAAGGTCCCTCAGACGGAGGGATAACGTGCAGCTTTGTGCCAGCTGCAGGGCTCGCACAGTTTTAGGGGCGAAATGCAAGAGTTGTCGTTTCTGTTTAAAGCCTTGTTATGCGTCTGGGTTTTTTTGTCAAGCCAAGGTGAGATTTAAGCTAAAGGGGGCAGCGGTTTTAGCTGTCAGCAAAACAGAATCTTCAGCAAGTGCTACTTTTACCTAACTAAATTTTAATAAAATTGTTTGGCAGGAAAAAGGGAGAAAAGGCTGTTGGGGGTAAAATGCTGCGATGTTTCAGGAGGGCGCTGGGGAGAGAGTCATCCCAAAGGTATTTAGGAGCTACTGAATTTTATGGGGAGGAAAAATGTGCTTGGGCTGAAAGCAGCCCGGAGGCTCTTCCAGCGCAGGGCTGGGTTTGGGGGTGAGGGGAGCATTCTGCAGGCAGCGTCCTTACGGGGGGCAGCTCAGGGCCGGCTGTGCCACCCTCCCTTCGGGGGCTGTTCCTCCGGCCTCCCTTCCCTGCCCGTTCCTGTTGGCTTTGTAGGGTTTGGAGAGAAGCCAGCGGGGGGAGGACGGGCTGCGTGCCCCCCAGGTGGGGCGTGCTGCCTCCTGGACCGCGGGCGGCACCCCTGCACCCCTGCACCCCTGCACCCCTGCATCCCCACACCCCTGCATCCCTGCATCCCTGCATCCCCGCACCCCTGCACCCCCGCACCCCTGCA
>VZTQ01003819.1:462549-518967 GCA_013400755.1 Pelecanoides urinatrix | reverse complement strand
CCGTTTCCTCTCGTCCCATCGCTGTTCCTTGGCAGAAGAGACCGACCCCCCCTCGCTCCAACCTCCCTTCAGGCAGTTGCAGAGCGCGATGAGGTCTCCCCTCAGCCTCCTCTTCTCCAGGCTGAACACCCCCAGCTCCCTCAGCCGCTCCCCATCAGACTTGTGCTCCATAGAATCATAGAATCACTAAGGTTGGAAAAGACCTCTAAGGTCATCGAAGACCTCTAAGGTTGAGCTAAGCAAATGATGTAAAAAGCCTACTTACCTATTAAAAAGGCAAAAATTTTAAAAAGTAATCACCTCCTTNAGCCCCCGCGCCGCTCAGGGACAGTTTATCACAAAGATATTAAATTGCTCTTGTAGTTTATTAGCAAAAGTCAACATTCCTGCTTTATCAGGGAATTTGGGAGTTTGCTTTGGATCTGATCATCGTGGCTGAAATACTTCCTTGCATCTATGGCTTATTTAATTGGCAGCTCCCGCATACTTTTCCCGGCTGTCTGCTGGAACAGACACGTCTCCAGCACGGTGATTTGGCACTAAAATATTGCAAACCAGAGAAAAAGTCAGCATTTTGGGTTTTCCTCTGTACTATTTGCATTTATTTCTTTTTATCAGCCCTCACAAATGTCATTGTCCAGAACCCCGCTCCGGGTCTGGACTGTGGTGCCTTGGGATTGATGCTACTGAGCTTTTCTTTGCAAGGAGTGCCAGGACTTAACGCTTAAACTGTCGGTGTCTGTGCTTGGACACAGGATAACCAGACACGTTATTGGTATTTTGTGTCAGTCATGTGAGCACACAGAATTCATTGCCGAGGTGTTAGCACCTTCCTCATACAATGGTTCCTTGAATCTTTGTCATTTGTGACAAAACCGGCGGACAAAGAATACTTGTAGGGGAGAAATGGAAGACGCCTCTAACAACAGAAGGAATTTTAAAACAATGGGTAGGGCACATGCGTAAGACAAATCCAGAAGCTGAATAAACAGCAGATGATTTCCAGCCCAGGACTGCACCGTGTCTGCCACGGTCTCACGCAGATAACACGCTGAACCAGCTCTAATCCCACAATCGGTAAATCTCCGGATAGATGGACTTCATAGACCCTTTTACTGTCTGGTGGCGGAATTGCTTGTTTCTTTTGGGTTTTCTGTTCTGCCAGCACCAAATGTGCTTGCAAAATTTGCATATTGACAGAAAGTCAACTCCTTGGCATAGTTGAGACAAAAAAAAAAGAACTGAACATGATGCGCATTAAATATCACTAGCAATTACAAGAACGCGTGTGTCGGTGACAGGACATCCATCGGGAGGTGTGACGTGTGTACTGAGAGTTCTGCAGCCCCCCATAAGCCCAGGGGACACCGGCGGGGGTGCGGGTCCGCAGGCCACCGCTGCCCCCCCCGCGGCGGCACCCTGGGGGTCCCTGCGCGCCCGCCCGCGGGGCGCAGCGAGGTGGGGTCGTGCTCACCAAGGGAAGAGAAACGCACTGACGTGTCCTGAGGGCTAACACGGGATGCTGATTAGCAACTCTTTTTTTTAATGCACACCTTCTGCAGTCGGCTCTGCTCCTGCAGAGCAAGCAGGGCTTCTGCCGGCTTCAAAAAGTTAAAAAAAACTAATGACCTACGGTNAGTAATCACCTCCTTGACGTGAAGTAATCACCAACCTTGACGGTTGGCCTTGATGATCTTAGAGGTCTTTTCCAACCTTAGTGATTCTGTGATTCTATGATTCCTTAAGTCGTTCACCCCCGTGGGTGCCCCCGGCACAGGCACTCTCTGAAACGGCTGGTTTGGGCGGCGAGGCGGTGCGGTGAGCAGCAGCAGGAGCTGGGTCGGAGGAGAAACACAAACGTATGGACAGCACTCGGGGCTGTGAAGGTACCTGAAAAATGGTCCAAATGTTGGGGAAGGGCGAGCGCTGCCCTGCCTGGCTGCTCGCCCTGCCCGGAGCTGCGGGGGGGGCTCGCTTTTTGGGTAAACCTGTGAGGAAGGGATGCTGTAGCTGCACTGGTCGTCGCTGCTGTGGGAGGTAGTGTCTGTGTCCTTTCCGCAGGCGGAGAATGGATTTTATGGAATATTTGTGGGAGTGATGACTTTGAGATGCTGCGGGGTCCCACGGCTGCTCTGGTGTGAGTCGGGCACCCCAGTCCCGTTGGAATCGCCACGTGTTTAATTTGAGCAGGTCTCTTAGAACACAGAAATGCAGAAATGTAGTAAAAATGAGGTGGCCTCTTGGAGCAATAATTTTTCTAACAAGATTTCCTCTGCTCCTCGTTAAGATATTGATCTGTGCCTGCAGCGGGGTAATCCAGGACAAAGCTGAGCCCTCCCACCTCCTGCATAAATAACGGCGGACACGGCGTGACTAACTGTTTGTAATTAAGGACGTGTGTACGGCACCGTGTCCGCCTGGGCTGTGTTGTGTTCAGGTCTTTCAGTCTTTCTTCTGTCGATTGCTGTTAGCCATTTCAGGGGTTTGCATTGCAAAGCGGCCGCTCCAGCAAACCCACGATGCTTTCCCTCCCTTCTGCGGTGTTTTTAACGTAGGGTGGGTGTGGGTTTCTGGCTGATTTTGGCTTCTGGAGTGCTTTTGGGACCGGAGCGACTAAGAGTTGGAACCACTTTAAAGTTAAAATTATGACCTCAGAGTATAGGAAGGTGCAAGGGTAATAAAGATGATGCCTGGACGGAGCTGGGAATCAATAACGTGCTGCTTTCGGTGGTGAATTCGGTTTCCTTTCCGTGTGGAGAGCTGCAGACCCATGTTCCCAGCCCGCCGACCATCTGGGCTCTTTCTGCTGGTCATCCCCTTCCCTTCGCTCCCGGAGCTGGAGTTTTGGTTCCCACATTAAAAGCTATGTTTCCACCAAGCTCACAGCTGCGGTGATAAACGCTGTAACAGCACTGAAGTGCAAGATCTCTAATTTCTGAAGTGCAAGATCTCTAATTTAGGAATCATTACCCTAGATAAGAGGCAGTAAAGAGGCCAAAATTGGTAATTACAGAGGTAATCCAGCTGTGGGGCGCATGTGGCGCCGTGGCGAGCCCGAGCGGCTCTGGCTCCGCACCCCTCGTCATGCTCACCCTGCCTGGCAAAGGGTATTTGTGAGGTATCAGAGAAACACAGAGCCGCACAAAACCTGATGGAAATTTCAGTAATTACTGAAAAATAACAAGATACGTTAGAAAGGGTTTGTGAAAAGTTCTTCTTCTGTGTTTTGTTATTCCTGCGGCTAAGGAGGTGAGAGAAGAGGCTTTAATTTCAAGTCCTGCCGTTTTGGAGATGTGGCTGACCAGCAGCAGAGGGGTGGATGTCCCGCTGAATTCTCCCCAGTTACTGCTGTGTCTTTAGGCAAAGAATGTCCAAAGAAGTGGTTGGTTTGAGGGTGCCTGGGGCCATGGAGTGGTTAATTAACCGTTAGTTAGCGGTAGCTGGTGTCATCCTCTGAACTCCTCTCTCGGAGTTTTGCTGCCAGACTGGAGCTTGAACGTGCCAGTAAGAATTTTGCTGGTGAAGGAAGGAAATGGCGTATGAAAAAGAGAGAAAAGAGTGAGAAGAATATTTAAAACCAAAAGGAGTGGAAGGGAATAATACATAACAAACTAAATTGCAAAAATATTTTTCTTAATATAAATGAGCCCAATTTTGGTGCTGGCAGAGCAGATGTCTGTGTTTCTAAAGTGGCTTCCTCTGGCAGTAAGATTTATCATTCGAATCATGTTATTACCATTACTCCTAATGGGAAATTGTGTTTCAAAGTGGTGCTATGGATGTTGCCATTTGGATGTGAATTTTCTGTTCTCTCACGACAGCCTGCCTTCCCTCCAGTTCACCTGTGAAAACACAACTCTTTTCTTCACCTCCCGTCTTTTCGGCAATGTAGAAACAGCCTTTTGGCACCTGAGACAGTAACGCACACTGAGAATGATTATCTGTGTCTTAAAATTTAAAGCCGAAATATTCCAGGAGGATTTTCATGGTTGCCGATGTTTTCAGCTGGTGGGTCAGAGGATGGGCTGGTTCTGCCGGGTGCGGGGGTCCGGCCGGCGCGGGCAGCGCTGCTGCCTCCCGGTGTGCTGGACCGCTCGGCAGAGGTGAAGACCCTTTTCTTTAATATTTTGGAAGCTGACACGCGTGGGGGTGTGAGATTTATTAGGATGTCCTGAAAGACACGGAGCAGGGATGGGAAGGAGAGTCTCCGGTAGCTTTTACTTTGCAGGGGTGTGCAAGTTGCAGTCACTGCCCCCGGGATCTCCCATTTAAATAGCTGCTGCCCACAGGGGTAAATATATAAAATGAGCTTTTAATATCTAACTGCAGCTAGAAGCTTGCATCCCATGGCATGCATTATTGCTGTATCTTTTCCTGTTCCAAAAACGGTGTAATGCATTGCGTAGGAATTATTCTTGAGTAATCCGTGTTCACCAACAAGTTGCTCTTTGAAATTTTTATGCTTTTCTGCCCTTAAAGAAATATTTATATTTATATGAGTTCCAGTCATGAAAAAACCCTTGCGGAAAGCTGAGGAGAATTGGTTGCCTCCCTTATTCTATGTAACTGGCAAAGAGCCAGACTGGGATTGAGGCAGGGACGTGTCTTCTCAATAGTCTGTTAAGAGTTTCTGGGGACGGCTTAAGCACTCTCAGCTCCGATAGCAGTGAGCCAGAGAAGCCAGCGTGGGCGTACGTTGAGGTTTTGCTTCTCCTGCCCTCGCTTCGCTACTCGCAGTGGTGCCGCAGCTGCAGGGTGTGATAAGATGATGCTACGCCACGTCCGTGGGGCAGCCGAGGGGTGGGAGTGGGTGTCGTGCTGCTGGGTGCCCCCTCGGCTGGGCTGGCAGCCTTCTGGAACAGATTCCATCCGCCTTTGCCTTAATCTGGAAGGAGCTGAACCCACGTTTAGTGGCCATGGGGGTGTTGAGTTGACGGTTGGACTCGATGATCTTAGAGGTCTTTTCCAACCTTAGTGATTCTGTGATTCTGTCCTGTTTAAATTATTAAATCCTTTCCAATATTTTCCATGCACACCTACTTTGCATGCTGTCCCGACATGACCAAGCCAAGTGTATCTCACAGTTTTTGCTTCTCAGCCAGCTCCTGCAGCGCTGTAATTAGGGTTTTTTCCTTCTTAGTTCCTTGTCTCCAGTTTGTCACCTTCCACGTAACACCGAATTTGCTCCCAAGTATTCTGCATCTCAGAATGGCAATTTCAGCTCTTGGAGATGCTGCTGTCTAGAGTATAGAAACTTCACTGGAAAGTGTCGGGGTTCTCCGTGTCCTCTGGGGCTGCCTGGGTGTTCTCCCCTTGCAGCGGGGTGCCCGCAAGCCGGCTCTCGTCTTACGGCCGTCAGACCAGGTACCTCGGGCGCTTTGTGCCGAGGAGCAATGCTTCGGCGTGGAGGAAAGGGGCATCATAGAATCATAGAATCATAGAATCCTTAAGGTTGGAAAAGACCTCTAAGGTCATCGAGTCCAACCATCAACCCAACACCCCCTATGCCTACTAAACCTTGTCCTTCACTTCTGGCTGATGCCGGCCTCAGTGCCTGGAGGAGATCTTTGGTGCTATCTTAGGAAAAGGCGGCTGCATGCGAAGTTGTACGTACGTTTGTAGCACCTCGGGTGTCAGCAGTGGCGGGGCAATGCTCGGCGGCACTGCGGTTTGCAGGGGGTCCGGGGCGCTCGCTCCGTCTGCAGCCGAGGGTCCAGAGTCCAAGTACCGGACAGAAAGCAGACCCTAGAACCTCTCTCTAAATATAACTATCCATATATCTTCAAAAATACCCTGCAGAGCCTGATTAATTATTCATTCTTTTTTGCCTTTTTATTTTGTAGCGTGACACTTCACATATATTAGCTGCAGTCAGCTAACGGGATGCAAGGCGTAGTGCTAAGCGTATGCACCGTGTTTCGCTGGAGCTCCTTTCGTCTTCCTCATTATGCCGCAGATGCTTTAAATTCACGCGGTACGCAGTAATGGGGATGAAATTTCCCACAGCGGAACATTGCTGACTTAATGTTGCATGATGAAATAGCACAGATTTATATTTAATATTTCTTTTCAAGCAGGCATTGCAGTGCAAGATTTCTCTGCTTGTGGCTGTTTCTCTCAGCAGTGCTCAGCAGCCAGACCTGGGCGCGTTTTTAAAGCTGTGGAAAATTCATATAACGCTTTATACTAAGTGCCTCATACATAACAAAACATGGACTTTTAATTTTTTTTTTTTTTTTACCTGGAAGAGCTTAGGAGTTTAAAACCTGCCCGACAAACATGCCTCCAGATGTTGCTTGATCCATGATACCCGTGAAACCATCCTGTCTTTCCACTCTAAGTGTGTTTGTGGGTATATATGACCCATCCGAACGTGCCAGTAACAGCGTTAAGGTAAATAATATTCTCTGGGCGCCGTGGCTCAGGGGACCTCGCTCCGAGGGGAGGAGAGGCTCCTGCAGCAGCCTGAGCTCACGTTGTAATTAATTCATCAGCAAAACTCGCTGGAATTAGAGCTCTGTTCTGAGAGAGGCTTCTAATTGAGAGTAAATGGCTCATTAGCGTTGAACAGATCAACCTGAGAACGTCAGTAAACACAAACAAAATAATTAAGGACTTTCAGGTAGTGTAAGTCGCTGTGCCGGCTGCGCGACTGCTCCTTGCGAAGAGGGAGGTGGGACCGGCCCGGGCGTGCTTCGGAACAGCCGGATTTTGGGGATCCCAGGTGTGCCCCGACACGGGTCACCTCCCCGCTTTGGGGAGGGCGCGGGGGTGATGCCCGTGGGCTGGGGGGGGGGCATCGCTCCCACCGGGGTGCCCCCCGCGCGGTGGGGACCGCTTCCCCCTGCTAGACTCCAACTGGGTAAATGGGAACAACGGGCACGTGGGCTGCAGGAAAAAATGTGTCAAATGAGCAGCGGTGGCTGCTGTCCAGAACGTTATTAAAAAACACGAGCGCGAAGATACTTTGCTGGTGGTTTTGAAGGGAGGGGTGGGACCGGAGGGGGTGAACCCAGCACAGCGGGATGGAGCAGACCTTTGGGCTTTTCCAGCGCTACGTGAAATGAGGATCCCGCTTGTGTTTGGTGCCGAATACTGCCCACGAAGGGCACGTTTACATCACGTTTTATATGAGGGGCTGCGACAGAAAAGCAGCAGCGAGCCAGCAACCCCCTCTGGCTATTTGGTCTCAGGAACATTGCACCTTTCAGAGGGAGAAGGATAATGGCTTGAAAATGCACAAAATGGTTTTTCATGTCGCAGTGCTCAGAGAAGTGAGTAATAGACAAAAAACAAGAAGAAGAAAAAAAAAAAGGACTGTTGGGTTTTTTTGCAAATGGAAAGGAGAAGAAATACACTTTCAAGAGTAGCTGGTCACGTCAGGGCATGGCTCCTGCCAGAAGCCAGGATTTTTGAGATGTAGCTGGACTTAGAAAGTGATTAAAGTTAGCAACTTTGCAAATTTAACTGGTTTTTTAAATGTACGTAGGAAGCCTGACATTGCGGATGAAAGTCCTTCAGGGGGAGAGAGAGAAAAAAAGCTGCAGATCCTAGCAACGGGCGCTGGCAGCCGGGAAAGGGCATCCTTGAATCCCTTCCAAGAGAAGGAGTCACCTTTGCCGACTTTGAGTGGAAAAAAGGAAGTTTTTTCCCCGGGGGCGGCCCCGCGGCAGCGGCCCCTGTGCCCTGCCCGCCACGGCGCGGCCGCTGCTGAGCAGAAAACGCTCCAGCCGGGGAGGGCCGACAGCCACGCTCCAGCCCGGCTATTAAAAACCACCTTCTTCCCCAGCCGAGCGGGCGGCTAAACCCCTGCTTCAGCTTTTCTGCTAGACCAGTCTGCGGTTTGGGCCGGGCTCTTTATTTTCTCTGACTTTGCACTTGCGGAGCAGGGTTCCCCCTGCCCAGGCTGCAGGCAGGAGCTGTTGGCAGTGCTTGTGCCTACAGCCCGTCATGGCACTGCCTGGCTTTCGGGCGATGGAATTGGCCTTGCTTTTGTTATTATTTGTGCTTTGCAAGGAACCGGATAGTGCCCAGTGAGCGGTTGTCCTGCCGTGATGGGCAAGCCCAGCTTTGCGTGCCCAGAGGCATGCGGGAGAGAGCGGCGGGCAGTCCTGCCCCTCGGCCCTCGGCGCCGACCGTCCGCTAACAACTGCAGATGGCAATTTGGAATTTGCCATTCAAATTGAATTGCAAATTGGAGTTTGCGATTCAAGTATTAATTCAAGTTGTCCCCATGCAAGCATCCGATTATCGAATCATAGAATCTTTTAGGTTGGAAAAGACCTTTAAGATCGAGTCCAACTGTAAAATCTTTACTACAAAGTTGAGTATGTTAACGTTACTACTTAAAACTATGGAATCTTTGAACATGGCATTTTTATGGAGTACTTTTCATATATAAGAAGCTGGGACGCGGAGTTTGTGGAGGAAAACTGCAAGTGACCGTGCCTTCCTAAGAAAATGCAAGGCTCTGCATACAGGAGCTTATAAACCCTTTTATTTTATTTTTTTCTCTATTTAATGTATTCCCCACCAAATGAAGTTGTCGCTTCTCTGTGCTCTCTGCCGCACCGTGCTGCTTAACCCCCACGAGGAATACCTGGCCCGGGGCGAGTGCCTGGGGTTGGGCTGCGAGCCGCGTTCCCTGGCCGGGGCCGGGCACCCAGTGCGATGTCCCGTGAGGTGGGACCTTCTCCTCTGCGGTACAGACGGGTCCTCGGGTGCTCGGGAGCATGAAAAGCAGCAGCATCGGTGCCGTAACAGCCGGCTCGCTGAGGGTGCGCGGAGGGGAGGTCTTGCTGGCAAAGAGCCGGCGGCGAAGCCTCGGGGCTGTGCTGGGGCAGTGGAGGGGGAACCCAGAGGTTTCTCAGCTTCCTTCTTTCGTATTCAATATTATACATCCCACATGCTAACACAAGTGCTGGCACGAAGGTGCGGGGCCCTACTTGGACGTGGAAGTAGCACATTTATAATTTGGCACAAAGAGTTGTGTCCATCAGCGGGTTGAAAAGCTGTATTTCTCAAAAGAATCATAGAATCATAGAAAAAGGTTGGAAAAGACCTCTAAGACCATCGAGTCCAACCATCAACTCAAGAAAAATCTGCAACACCTTTAAATGACACTTCTGTAGCAAAGAACGGTAATTCACACAGTCCTGACAGCGTTTGTGCCTGCTGCGTTGAATTTCTGGATGCAATGGTACCACGAAGGGGAGAGATTGGGGTAGGGGTGAAGGAGGAGTGTTTTTCTGTAAGGTGCTCCACGGTGGTGGTGGTTTTTTCAGAGTACTTGTTGGCCAACTGAGTACTTTTTGGCAACCTCTGCTCCTCCATCTCTCTTGCCCATGCACCTCCATCGCTTGCCCTCTTCCTCCCTCTCTCTTGCCCATCCACCTCCATCTCTTGCCCTCCTCCTCCATCTCTCTTGCCCATCCACCTCCATCTCTTGCCCTCTTCCTCCATCTCTCTTGCCCATCCACCTCTGTCTCTGGCCCTCCTCCATCTCGCCCTTGCCCACACAAGTCTCTCCGGTGGGTGGTGGTGCCCAGCCCCGTGGGTTCGACCAGTTCCACCAGCATATTTTGGGAAGTAATCAGCAAATCTTTGAATTGGGAAAACTGTTTAGCTCTGAAATGCTTGCTAGATTTTATGTGCTCATCGAGGGCTTTCTCAATACTTTCTTGGATTTTTATTTTTCACGTTCAGCCTAAAACTGAACAAGTGGTGGAAGCTGGTGAACGCTGTTCTTGCATTTGAACAGGCCTGTCGTGGTGATTGCCACCTAAACATCTCAACACTTCACGTTAGCTCCTTCGGCCTCATCCTGTAGGAAGGTGCGGAGGCACCTCCGCAGCCCAGCGGCTGTTTTCCCAGAACAAAAGCAGTACGCTGACATTTAGGATTGGAAGTGAAAAAGAATACCATACAAAATTCACAGGGAAATGTCAAAAATATCAGCTCACTTTTGAAATTTTCAGAAAGAAAAGTCATGATTTTCCCCAAAATGTCAAAAAGGGCCCAGACTTACAGGATTTTAGACTGAGAGTTAATATCAGTGCAATTCCAATGTACGGGAAAGGGTTTGTATATAAAATTAGAAACTCCTCATATGGTTGTTTGTACAGTACAGCGTTGAGATGTGGCTTATTTACTCTCCTGGGGTGCACATGGAAATAACAAGTACGCTGCATGACATCACATTGCAATATATATAGTCACTAATTAACCTTCACTGACTGCTGTAATAGTCTCACTCCTGTGCACGCCGCAGGAAATTGTTTTCTGCTGTATTATCTTCTTGATGCTTTGTATATAATCTGTAATGGAAGATGGGGCCCTATGAAGCAAACAGCATTCAGTAACTCTGAGCCTTATCTGCCTTTCCTGCCTTTGCGCCAGGAAATGTTGGTCCTCTTTTATTTTGGGATTTTTATTTTTATTTTAATACGGGAGAGGTTTGATGACGCTGCAAATGAAGGAACAGCTCTGGAATGTTGTGCACCTGGTGATATGAATGCACCTGTATAATCTGTAGAGATCACTCAAATACATTACCAAGGGGCGAAAAACCAACACAAAATTACTGAATGCATGAAGATGCTTTTTTAGAAGTTTGGCTGGAGTGAAGCCTAAGTTTAGCAGAGTAAGAGCTCGGTAGGTTGTGGAGGTAACAGGAAGATGCTCTGCTGACCACATAGGAAGGGGAGACCTTAGATTTGGGCAAGCTGATCAGAATCATAGAGTCACAGAATCATTAAGGTTGGAAAAGACCTCTAAGGTCATCCAGTCCAACCGTCAACCCAACCCCCCCATGGCCACTAAACCATGTCCCCAAGCGCCTCATCTACACGTCTTTTAAATCCCTCCAGGGATGGGGACTCCACCACTGCCCTGGGCAGCCTGGGCCAAGGCCTGACCACTCTTGCAGGAAAGAAATTTCTCCTCATGTCCAACCTAAACCTCCCCTGGCACAACTTGAGGCCGTTTCCTCTCGTCCTATCGCTGTTACTTGGCAGAAGAGACCGACCCCCCCTCGCTCCAACCTCCCTTCAGGCAGTTGCAGAGCGCGATGAGGTCTCCCCTCAGCCTCCTCTTCTCCAGGCTGAACACCCCCAGTTCCCTCAGCCGCTCCCCATCAGACTTGTGCTCCAGGCCCTTCCCCAGCTCCGTTGCCCTTCTCTGGACACGCTCCAGCCCCTCCATGTCCTTCTTGTCGTGAGGGGCCCAAAACTGAACCCAGGATTCGAGGTGCGGCCTCCCCAGTGCCCAGTACAGGGGCACGATCCCCTCCCTGCTCCTGCTGGCCACACCAGTGCTGATACAGGCCAGGATGCCGTTGGCCTTCTTGGCCACCTGGGCACGCTGCCGGCTCGTGTCCAGCCGTCCTCCTGCTCGCTCCTGGATTACCACTCCCACCACAGGGGCAGAAGGGGGAGCGGGGTCCCTTCTTGGTGCGGAGGAGCCCGGGGCTGAAGGTGCGGAACGTGGGTGAAGGGCGAATGGTGGCACCAGCTGGAGGGCTCAGCCCACCCTTGCCCACCCGAGCTCTTCTCCCGGGCTTTCCCCTGAGGCTGCCAAAGCTGTGCCACAGGCATCAGAGGCAAGAGAGTGTGAATCTTTCTGTGCTCAGTCCATTTTAAAATTGCTTTTATTAGGCAAGCACGTTGCATGGCTTCGTGTACCCAGAATCTATGTGATAGTAGCTACAAAGCTCCGCGCTTTCTTCTAAGGAGGAGGGGGGAAGTGAACTAGTCCCGTGGTTTCTCCAAGAAAAGCATCTTTTGTCTTCCATCTTCTCTGCCTTAAAGATAAGGACCGGTCGTCAGGCCAGGGCTTAGAGGCTGTTCTTGGCCAGGGACCGGCGTGGTGGTGTGCTGCTGAGCGAGCCCCGGCTTCAAAGGCTGAAAACCACGGTAATGGGCAACTTATTTCACTGCTCTTTGTGGCCAGGGACTGCTCAGATGGGAAGAACAAAACCCAGTCATGTCCCACCAGGTGCCTGAGGCTCAGTCACGGCTCTTAGGAAGATTTAAGCAATTGCATTCCTGTTAATTAATGCTAAAAAACATCCTTAAAAAATATTGCCATTTCAACTTTCTATTTTAGCAGCATTCCCAACTGGTCAGGCTGAGCAGAGTCTGCGCAGCTGAGAACAAAGGCAAGCGGTGGTTTTTGGGACTCACACGTAGGTAGAAGTTTTTGCGCTGAAAATACAAGCGAGAACATCGTTTTGCCTCCTCGCTAACGGCTGAGAGATGTAACATCTGACTTAAACCAAAAAGGGAAACGTCCTGATCAAAGGGAGCACAGCAGATTTGTTTAAGCTTGTACCGAGCCTGTGGTGAAGCGTGTACAACACGCCAGGGAGGGAGAGACACCTGGGATGGGCGTCCACTGCCTCCCAAAATGTAAAGGCGTTGGGTTAGGTAGGTATGCTCATACACATTCCAGGAACTGCCTGCAACGCCAGCAACAAATTACTGCATAAAGATGAGAAAATCCTGATTTTTAAGGTGCTCTCCTTTCCACAGTTCGTGATTATTTTGAAACCTCGGAAGCATTTCTGGACCTACATACAATTCTCATGAAAACCCGAAATTGCTGCCGGGAATCGAAGCCTCATGAAGAACCGTGTCTTTGCAAGGATATGCTGCCTGGTTTTCCACTCCTCTTCATGCAGCTGTGTTTATTTTCTGTGGGAGCTGCCGGGACTGAGAGCACTATTCAAACTGCGTATTTTGGGTGGGCACCTGGCTGGGCATTGGCTTCTCCCGGCGAAGCATCCCGTTTCTCCCAGCCTTTGCACAGATGCTCTTCTCGCGGATCCCTTCTGAAAAGCTCTACCAACACTATTGCTCTCGCGGCTTTGCTGTAATTTCAGTGTAATTCTTGACATTGCAGAACAATACGGATAACTGCCGCTGGTGCTTGGGGCCCTGTAGCAACCTGTGAGGTTGCTGCCGAGAGACGCTCAGCACTATGTCGAAGAGCATAACTGGTTTTCTAAATATATGGTATATATGTATAGCTACGTGGTGCAGCAAGGTGTGTCTGGTTTCCTGAAGAGTCTTTTACAGCCCAAGGTCCAGCCTGACAGTCATTTCCCCCAGCACTGACAAAATTGCCTTCCCTAAGGCAATTCTGCGTGCCTGACGTGTGCAAGGAATGCTTGCCAGCTAAAACTGAGCTCTGCGCGGCAAATGCTATGTTTAGCTCAAGGGATCTCGCGTTAAGAACCGTGCATTAATTCTAAATACATGACAGGCTGGAGGCAGCCCCTGTCCCAAAGCAGGAGGTCATTTGCCCCCCATCTCCCCTCTCTTTGGGGGCTCTCCCCTGGTTTCCAGCAGCCGTCACCCCTGGATCCAGCCCTGGGATACCTTTGGGGTACACAGGAGTACTAGGGCAGTCGGCGATCGCCGTAATTTCTCAATACCGGTGCCCCAAGATGGGACGGGGAATGAGGTTGTCCCTCTCCCGCGGGAGGCTCACGGTCTGCGCGGGGCGTCTCGTGTTGAATTTTCTGTTTGCAGCGGCCAGGGAAGTCACACCGGAGCAGGAGCAGGTTTGTTTGCAGCAGTTCTGGGGATGAATTGATTGCCTCAAAACGTTCGGTGTGGCGAAGATACTCGACAAATTAATACGTATGTTAGACCAACAACCCTAAATAAGGAAAGTTTGTTTCCAAACACAGCTCCGTGTTGTATTTCATCCTTCTATTGATACAGTTCATACCAAATGGCACATTATTTTCAGCTCAGAAATTGGCTGCCAGGTTTATGGTATGTTTAAATGTGTCTCCCAGGCATCCCCTGAGAGCCTTCTCCCGTGCCGCGGATGCGGGCAGGGAAGCCGGGAAGCAGGTCGCTCTGCGCCGCGGGCAGCGGTGAGGGGATGCTGGTGCAGCTCCGAGCCCGAAACTGCACCGGCTCTGTGGCCGTGTGGTGTAGCAGCAGCAAATGGTGCTTCTCGATATGAAGAGAAATCGTTTTTCCATCCCAGGAAGGCAGTCTCTAACATGAAATATATCTTCGGGTTTCTTTTAGGCCTGCCAAAGCCCTGAAGATTAAAGTGCTCTATTTTGGTGCTCGGCGGCATATGGCTGGGTGGGTGTATGGAGAAGCAGAGGGCTGCTGAAGAAATCGTGTATTCACAGGGAAGGGTCGGGGTTTGGGTTTGTGTTTCTTGCCTCATAATTAAAATGTTCTCATTCGAAGAGGATAATTTATTTTAAATGTCTTTTTTTTTTCCTTTTCTAACTAATTGGCAGACTTCTCTCACGTTTCACTCTGGCTGTTCCAGAGACATCCTCTGACCCCAAACAATTTTCTTCTGATTTAACAAAACAGTCCTTTCCTCCCGTGTCTCTTCCCCAGCGTCCCCAATGGACAGTTACATTCTGCTACAAATAAAACCACTGCATTTTTGGCTGCACTTTGGAGCCAAAACTCCACTAATTCCGGAACCCAGCTTTTTAATTCTTACTGAAGAACTGTAGTGGCAATTTGAAGAGAAATCCAGCACAGAGGCAGCTACCCCTGGCTTTTCTTTAAGCAGTGAAGGAGAGGAGGTGATTCAGGCAGCTTGGAGGTAAAAGGAGGTATCTCTGATACTAAACAGGGAAAGAAAGTTGTTTTGACATTAATTGAGGATAACTGAGAACTTCTTGCTTTTAAAACTGAAGCTTGCTGTTGATGTAGCAGGCACTTCCACTTTACAATAATTTGGGGAGCCCAGCGCTGGAAAGAGTTACTGAAGACGTCCCCTTGCCACGTGTCCACGGCCGTGCCGAATTTCAGCCGTTTGTGCGGCGAGCGGTGCCGGGCTGGGGCTGTGGAGGTGGCCGAGGGCATCCCCACCTTCCCGGCACCGCCGCCGCTGGCAAACCTCCTCCGTCCGCTCCCAGGTTTGGAAAATATTATCAGCTACTAGCATGAGGAAAGCCATCACGGGACTGTGTTATCAGTAAAAATTACGGGATACTGGAGGCTGGAGGGGAGCTCTGGAGAGCATCCGCCGCGCTTCGTCTGGATGGGCAACTCTATTTGATGTCAGAGTGGCACTTTATAAGCGTTGCCAGCTCTGCGTGTGAGCGTCCTGCAAATATCCCCGTCCGGTGAAAAAGGGGTGCGCGGCCTCTCCCCGTTCCCGTCCCCCTTTCCTCCCTCCGTCCCCTCCCTCCTGCCCGCGCCCGAGGCCGGCAGCGCTCCCGAGGCGTCCTAGCAGAGAGCTGCCTGGAGCGGGGAATTAAATACTTCCATTCTGGTGCTGCTGCTGCTTATTCAATAACATCCCGGTAGGAGGGAAATGATGCAAAAACGGGAACGTGGCAGATGGCTCCGCAAAAAAAAAACAACAACCTGCTCAAAGAAAGGAGCTGAAGGGGCTGAAATCAGCCCTGACGCACTCCTGCATGTAGGTAGAAGGGTCAGAGTCTTTCAGAATAATGTGGGGGGGGTGGGTAAAAAAAAAGAGATAATAAAAACTCCAGGCCAGGTTCTCAGATAGTATAAATTTCTGTCACTGCATTAAATGTGCGTTGGACGGTTCTGTTCAGGTAACTGCGCCTCTGGCTCTGTTTTTTCCAAAGAATGGAAAATACTGCTGCAGACGTCTGCGGGCTGAGCCCAGAAGGGCAGCGCTTTCATTTTTTTCCCCTTTTTTTGGTAAGTGGCCGATACAAAAGCGGGGAGGTTGGCTCACCTGGCAGAGCCTGTTGCATTCCTTTGCACGGGAGCAGTGTTCGTACGTGCAGTGGTGCCTTGCTTTTGCGTGCTGCTTTTATGACATTTTCGAAACCTGCTGTAATTTGTGCTGATGATGGGTAGCTGTGGTCCTGGTAAGCATCAAGATGAGCTGTCTGCAAGATGTCAGAAAACTATGTGTGTATGAGTGATTAAAAATTGCCTTGAGAAGAGGGCCGGCTGATAAGAAAAATACCTTGGCTGTCACCGCTATTTTTTAAGTGTCAAGATAGCTCCTGGGAGAACAGCACAGTCTGATACACCAGGAGGTATTTATAGTGCCAGAGCATAAACAACGCGTCTAAACTGAGTAGCAGAGCAGAAGCCTGGGTTTGCTATTCAGTGCGATGAGGAATTAAAATGTTTAGCATAAGACTGATGTCTGACTCTTGCAGAAACGCGTGCGTTGCGCTCCTCGGGTTGCTCTGCTCCCCCGGTTCCCTTTTGCGTACGCGCTTAATTTGTTTAATCTCTGACCTCCTTTCGTTGGGGCAATTTCTAGGTCTCAGTAATAAACGGCGATTAAGCATTAGGTGTTCTAGAAGGGCCTGCTGCAGATTGGAAGTTGAAGAGAAATGATGCTCTCGCTTGAGGCGGTGGCCGCCTTGCCCTGCCCCGCTGTCAGACACCCTGAACTGCCCGACACCCGCAGTCTGTCCCCGCGGTGCGTCTGTCGAGTGGGTGCCCGAGGACGTGCGGGGACCTCCACTCCCGTGTCTTCTCCGCTGGTCCCGCAGGCTCGTGGGCAATGGCAGGCTCTCCGTGGTTTTTCCCACTTTTTCTTTCTGCGATGAAAAAGGGACGTGGCTCTTGTGGAGCTGATCCGTAGGGCCACTGCTTGGCTCTGTGTCTCATCCCAGGACCTATTTGTGTCATGATCCAAGAAACCAGAGATAAGCTTCAAGAATGGGCAGCGTATCTGGTCGCTCATTACAGAAAGAACGAACTCAGATTACCCACAATTACCAAAATCTGGACTATTTCCTTCTCCTTACCACTGCCCTCATCCCGCTCTACCGCTCTGCCTTAACAGGCTGCCCAGGGCAGTGGTGGAGTCCCCATCCCTGGAGGGATTTAAAAGACGTGTAGATGAGGCGCTTGGGGACATGGTTTAGTGGCCATGGGGGGGTTGGGTTGACGGTTGGACTCGATGACCTTAGAGGGCTTTTCCAACCTTAATGATTCCGTGATTCTATGATTCTCTCTCCCCTAGCTCCCTGGCACACCCTCTCTGGCTGTGAAGGTGACGGGCGATGTCCTTGCCTAGTCCTGGCAATTCAGGACTCGATGATCTTAGAGGTCTTTTCCAACCTTAGTGATTCTGTGATTCTATTCTAGGGTGGGCAGGTTGTGTTGTGTGTCTTGAAGACTCTCTTTGTCTCCTGCATTTCAGGAAATGCCTTTTTTTTTTCCCTCTTTAACAAAAGGTTTTTTTTCTTGAAACATTGTTTTAAAAGTAATCAGAAGAGTTAACCGCATAGACGGCAAGGTGGCTGCCCGTCTCCCTTCTACTAAAGAAAATCAGGCTGCAATAGTACCGGTGCGTTAAAGCAGACGCTGGCAGCAGGCAGCGGCAGAGGCTGGCAGCCACAAATTGACAGAAAGTTTTATTGCCCTTCAAACTCTCATCAGTTTAATAAAAAAAACACCCCCTGAAAATATGATGGGAAAATGTTAATGCTGTTCTTTCCAAATAGATGGGAAGTGCTAGAGTTTAGACACCACGCGTTCTGTCTGCTTAGAAACCCTCCCGTCAGGCTGTGCATTTCTCAGCCGTGCGTGGTGCAGCTTGTCATTTAACTTACATCAGTGGCAGTGAACGTTGAGAGGAAGAGCTTGAGAGCATCCTCCGCTCCCAGTTTTGGTTCTGACCTCCCATTTCAGGCTCCCCTTTTCTGGCTTATCGCAGAACTTGGGCATCCGTTGGCGTTTCAGATACAGGGTGGCGCAGGGGCCAGATGTTAACATCTGGGTGTCACGCTCGTAGCTAAATGTGATAAAACCAGCTTCTCTTGCCCCTATTTTCTCTGCAGTCCTGGAAGAGGAAGAGATTGCTGTGGAAATCATGCCGCTCCTGTTTTTCTACAGCTGTAAATCTTCCCTTAGTCCTGCAAGAGTGCAGGATGAGTGTGGTATATTTTTATATCAAGTCTCACATCAAGTTTGACTCCTGCCTTCATGGGCCTTTGATTGCAGTTGTAATTAGCTTAGTTCTTAGTAATTGATTTAATATTGCCGGCTGATTAATTTTTAACACGTATTTTTGAGGCTTTACAGATAAACTGCAGGTTTAAGGGAGGTAAAGCCCCCTCCCAAAATGCAAAGTAAAGCGCGTGAAGGGGAGAGCCACCCGCAGCCTCTTGGGACCAGCTTAGGTTCGAGCATTTTGACATGCAGGGCTCTAGCTCTTAATAAGAAAAAAGAAAAAAAATCTGACAAAATATTAGCGTACATTTCTTGTATTTGCGCATTTTTGCCAGTAGCTTTTGCTGTTGGACTTCTCTTTGCTCCCGTCCTGGCGGGTGGGATGCCAAGATGCCCCTTTTTGGTGCCGTTGGGACGATGCGCTGTTGAGTCGTCGTAATGCCAAAATAATTATCTCTTTCCCCAACTGGCTAAGATTAACTTTTCCATGTTTCCACGTTAAGAAGGACACCTTCTGGTGCCCCTGCGCCCAGCCCTTGGCCAGCAAATTGCAGCCCAGAAACGGAAAAAGATTTAAAGGGAAATTTCTGGCATTACCTTGGAGAGAGAAAAGAGCCATATAACCTTTGTGTGCCTAAATTGCTTCTGGAGACTTTCACGGGGGGGCTGTTAAAAGCTTATTAGTGATCTATGGTTTGTCAACTATCAGCCAACTTCTGTAACAAAATGTGAGAGGGCCGTATAAATAACAGCACGCCTGCGGTTTTTTTCGAGGCAGTATATTGCGAGTTCTAGAAATTGCCTGAATCCAGCCAGCTCCATCTGGGTACTTCAGAAATTTAGAAATAATTTGAGGGTTATTATCGGATAGAATTAGTCAAAGCACTTATTTACAGATTTTTTTTGTCCTCCATCTGCCCCCGTGTGAATCCGGGGAGGCAGCTCTCAGCTGTGCTGACGGCGAGTCACCGCGGTGGGATGCTTGGTACCGCCACCGCTCTCTGGCCGCTTCAGGAGGGACCCTCTGCCTGGGAACTTTAGGACGCGTCTAATTGTCTAAAGCCAGCCCTAACCACGGTGATGACCGTAATGGAGCTCAGGCTTACCGAGCCAGCGTGGGGACCGCTGGCAAGGGTGCCGGTGACAAAGGACAGGTTGTCCACGTCCAGCTGTGTCACGTACCTGCAGCGGGGGGGACATCACGGCCAACACACATGGGACGGGACGTTGGGCGATGCAAGGTGGTGCTGGATTTTTGGTGGGTTTGGTGGCAGCAACCGTTGTCCTTTGGGATGCCTTCGCCTTCCTGAGGAACCGGCCTTATTCTGTAGCATAGCTAGAAGCTATCAGGATCGTTAACGGAATTATTAAGATTTCAGATGCCAGGGAATTCTGACCCCAGCATCATCCCAACGGCACCAGACCTCCTCTGTGTTAGGTGTGTATTGAGCGAGCACGCTGGGAGCGTTGCACAACCCTGTGTCTTGCTGGGGTTTCCTGGACATGGAATATTCGGTCTAAACCTGCCGTAGCCAGAGACAGAGAAAAATAAAAGCTTAAATAGTCTGCTGCTTGGCTGTGGGTGGGATAATTGCATCCACTTCTTCAGCTCGGCTAGGGCTCTGAAACCAAGAGTTCTACCTCATTAGAAATAACAACTTGTAATTAATAACTTATGATAGGACAGATAGATGCATTTTTCTCCAGTGATAGCACTTGCTTCAGATAGAGCGAATGCTGAAAGGAGAAGCATGATTATTTTAAAAAGAATAAAAGATACTTTCATATCAAACTTGAGGAGAGAAATACATCGGTTTAACCCGTGCTCGTCCTCCAGAGCTGCTCTGCTGTACATTATTTAAAGAAGTTAATGGAAAATTTTCCTAAATACGGGTGGCTGGGATTTTCCTGTGTTACGGTCTGTGGCGTTGTGTGCCAGACTCCAGGGAGGGATGCCAGGTCACTACGGGTGGGTGTAAATGACTGAATTTAATCAGTAGCAAAATTTCTAATAGCGTCTGATACTAAAGCTCTCTCTAACACCATTTCAGCCTCTGCCGGTGAGGCGATGAGTCCCAAAACTTTGCCCTTCCCTTCCTTTACGCTCATTGTCCATAATACTTTGAAAACAGAGTCAGCTCCAGGTTTCTGCAGAAGGAATTCCTGGAAACAGCGAGAGATGATCTGGGTAGGGGTGGTCCCAAATACGCAGCGGGGAGGTTTGTGGAAGGACGGGGTTTTCAGACAAGATAGCATTGCTGGGGCCCGGAGCAGCCGTGCCTCTGGGTGAAAATCTCTTCCCTTGGACACAGCGAACAGTGGGTTTGCAGCCTCTGTTTTTGAAACAACAGAGAGGGGTTTTTATCGGACGTTTGGTTTGGGTTTCATGCTGGAATACCTGCATACGTGTACCTCTTTCTCAGGTGCGTCGTTGCGATTTGCGAGCAGGCAGGGCTTTGCCACCGTGCGCGGCACGGCGGCTCCGGAGAGCACGGTGCGGTGGAGCCTGCGTTGGGAGCGAGGACAAAATGCATCGAAACCTTCTATTTTGACAAATGGATGGCTTTTGGATTATATGCACTGCATACAGCGTGTTTGCTTCCAAACGAGAGTTTAAAATTTATACTGCAAGTGAATATTAATGTTATAGACCACTTGGTAAAAATTTATCAGGCCCGTTAACATGATGAAGGCATCGGAGGATGTGCTGACCGCGTACCCTGCTGGTGAATAACTTCTTAGGAAAAAAAAAAAGCTCAAAACCCCGAAAAGCCTTTCATATGAGAGAAGGAGAGGAAGACGTCCTAGCCTGACGTTAAGGGCCTGGTCTGTGGGAGGCTGCGGGGGGTGAGCCGGTGCCCACCGAGCCCACCCGCCCCNCATGGGGGGGTTGGGTTGGCGGTTGGACTGGATGATCTTAGAGGTCTTTTCCAACCTTAGTGATTCTGTGATTCTATGGGAACAGGTGGAAACACCCGCTGGTTTTTGGTCTGGTGCTTCCCCGCCCGGGCAGCCCGTGGGAGACGCAGCTCCCGGCGCAAGTCAGGGGAGAGCCGGGCTGTGGGCGATGTGGCTCCCCCCACGCTGATGCTGTGCNTGCGTCGTTGCGATTTGCGAGCAGGCAGGGCTTTGCCACCGTGCGCGGCACGGCGGCTCCGGAGAGCATGGTGCGGTGGAGCCTGCGTTGGGAGTGAGGACAAAATGCATCGAAACCTTCTATTTTGACAAATGGATGGCTTTTGAATTATATGCACTGCATACAGCGTGTTTGCTTCCAAACGAGAGTTTAAAATTTATACTGCAAGTGAATATTAATGTTATAGACCACTTGGTAAAAATTTATCAGGCCCGTTAACATGATGAAGGCATCGGAGGATGTGCTGACCGCGTACCCTGCTGGTGAATAACTTCTTAGGAAAAAAAAAAAGCTCAAAACCCCGAAAAGCCTTTCATATGAGAGAAGGAGAGGAAGACGTCCTAGCCTGACGTTAAGGGCCTGGTCTGTGGGAGGCTGCGGGGGGTGAGCCGGTGCCCACCGAGCCCACCCGCCCCGCGTCGCGTCCCTCGGCAGCCCGACCCCACGCCCCCTCCTGCTTTAGGCATCCTAGTTTTTAAACCTCAGAGAGAAACTACGTCTGCATTCAAATAAAAAGCCTATATTTATCTGAGCGTAAATTAATGGAAAATAATCCTGAGGTAGTTATCAGGAAGAGCTGTCAGTGGCGAGTTGCACCCAAGTGCTTTTTTTTTGGGGGTNGTTAGTTAGTAAAAGGCGGTTAATTTTACCCTTGCTGTGGGGAGCAGCCTAACGGCTTTTGGATGCCCTGAGCGAGAGGAGGTGCTGCCGGGTGGGATGTACGCGCGGGTGCTGTTCTGACTGGCAGCCCGAGGACCCCCCTGCCTCCCCCGGTGCCGTTGCCAGCCGTAATTCTCCCAAAGGAGACCGTGCGCTGGGACACGAGCGAAGAGCTGCTGCTCGTTCTGGGCGAGGATGTGGATAACGGCTCCGGTCGTCAAGTGCCTTCTGCAACTCCGTCGTCACTGCTGTAATAATGCAGAGGAGATGGTTACAGCCGGGGCTGTCGTGAGCTGGCTGCTCCAAGCGTGTAGCGGCAGAAGGGCTTTGCAAAGCTCCTAGCTGGGGGTCTGAGGCTTTGCTGAGGGAACGGAAAGGGAAGGAAGAGCCAGGAAACGCAGCGGAGCTGGAAGAAAACCTGAGAATTGATTTCTTGTCCAAGGGCTTCTCAGAGCACATTAGCACCTTTTAGCATCATCTGCTTAGCGTGACAGGTATTCCCTATAACGACGAGCGTATGAGTCGCTGCTGTTCATCCTGAGAGGCTATTAAATAATTTGCACCCTCGGCTTTGTTAGTGAATAGGATAAATTGATTTTAAAGAAAAACCATATACCTGCCAATGTTTATCTCTCAGGTGCGCTCACAAAGGGTTACATCGATGCGACAGAATGTGACGCTGATCTTCCTGAGATTCAGCTAATGCATTTTGCGATAGTAAGCAGGTATAAAATTCCTCCTTCGAAGGCCGACCGGCAGCAGCAGGTTTGGCGGACAGAAACAGCACGGCGGCTGGGGATGGGGATGGGAGAGCCTAACCCGGCGGGTCCTGAGCCCCGCATTGCCCGGGGCGCGCAGCACCGGCCACGGCATCGCTTGCGGATGCGGGTGGGGATGCGGTGGCAGGTGCCGGCCGGTCCTGTGCACTGGTCCCCTTCCCCGAGCCCTGGCCGTGCTGCTGACCCGCACCCCCACACACCCCTTGCTACACCCCCCGTGGCATTTTGATAACAATTCTCTTTTTTTAGCGTCGCCAGCTCAAAGGAAAAGCCGTGCAAGTCCTTTCCCCGCAGCAGTCGGCTCTCTGCGGAGCAGCGTTGCTGTGGCCGGAGTGGCTGCCCGGCGGCATTCCCACGGGATCGTGCCGGCGGCGCGGCTCCAACCCCCTCGGCAAAGCCTGCGGCGCAGGCGAGGTCGGCAATTATCAACTTTGCTCTACAGAGAGCTTTGCGTTTTAAGCAATTTGTTATCAAAACGTAGGTCACCGGAGTTAACCAGCCATCTGCTTCACAGGCACCGTATTCCCAATTCCAGGCGCGCCGTTTCATGCATTATTCCAGGCGTTCGTTCGCTAACGAGGTCTCCCTCGGAAGTCAGGTCTGAAGAAGAGGAGGGGGAAAGGTCTGGGCTTTGGCGGCGAAGGTGCGGCTAATGAGCAGCTGCGGAGTAAAGGACACGGAAGAAGTCCTCACTCTAATTACCATTTTTCTAAAAATTGCAGTTTTTTTCTAAACCCATTAGGTGTGTGATTGCTTCCACTGCACTTAGTAAACAGAATTGAAACACATGGTGACCGGGTGAAAATGCATCATAAAAGATAAAATACAGCCCTGCCTGCGCGGCGGGCAGGGGGTAGGGCTGCCTGGCCCCGGGTGAGCCCCTGCAGGGGGGTGGGCTCAGGGGAGCCCCCGGCACGGGGAGGGGTAAGAACCACCCCTGGTTCTTACCTTTCTCCGAAGAGATAGGACAGAAAACTGAGTTTTACATCTTGTGATAAACCCAGTCTTAGTAGCAGTAGAAATCATTATGCAAAACTAAACCTTTGATTCCGTTAGCGGTCACATAAAGTGTAATAAAATGTTATATTTCTGGCTGTATGTCACCAGATGCATATCCATCCCCCGCTCGCCCTCGCTACAGCCCCGCTATCGTTCTTCTTGTGCGTTCCCAAGTTCCCTTTATTTACCTCCTGACTTAAAGGCATTCTTGCCAGCTAAGCAGAGGATGCGTTTGCAGAGGTAGATTTGGCTTCCTGAAAACCAGATGTCATATTTCCAGTTTGCTACACTAGGATAAAATGTCAGGGTAATTCTATTTACAGATTGCTACCATTTAAAACAATTAAAAAAAAAAAAAGCTGCAGGATTTCTTCTAGAAGCCTCCAGCGATCCACGGTCATCATTTCCCTCTGATTTCTGAGGTCAGATGGGTCACCGGGATGGCCAAGTCTGGGGGCTGGGGAGGAGGACTCTGCGCGGTGGGAGGCGGTGGAGGAAGAGGAAGGGCAGTGTTGTGCCTCTTGGTCATACTTCTTCTTCCCTGCTAATTTTTTGAAGCTTGGATCTCAGCCTGGCAGCGATGGGTCTGTGAGCAGATTGCTGGTGAAGCTCTTAAAGAGGAATAAATGTATTTCTTAGGACATACCTACTGCTCGCTGGTGGGTTGGAATGCACGGACGCGGGCTTGGCTTGTGCGTACGATGCATAAAGCGTAGGGTCTGGGTTTGTATGCACTGGTCAACGTGATGGAAATATGGAGCAACTTAGTAATCCTTTAAGATCCTGACAAGTCCAACTTTACAATTAGCAGCTCTTGCTAATTTAATCCCGGGGTTTTCAGCCCTGTTGTTGTTTCCCTTCGTCAGCAGCACCTTCAAAAGGTGACCTCACATAGCAGTAGATGTGACTCAGTTACTCTCCTGCCTTTGTGGTTGGCTCCTTTCACCTTGAGGATGACAATTTAATAGCTGCTGCGTGTAAATGGTAAGCATGCCAATGCCTCTTCTTCTATACCTTTAAAAACATAAAATATGGTTCATTCAAAAACCCCTAAGATGTACGTGCATCCACAATTGTCCATAACTGGTGAAAGTTTCTCTCCCTTGCTCGTTGCAGGGATGACGTGCCAAGCCAGGACATCCTATACCGAGGACGAGGTGCTCTGGGGTCATCGTTTCTTCCCTGTTATCTCCTTGGAAGAGGGGTTCTTTAAAGTCGATTACTCCCAGTTCCACGCGACGTTTGAGGTCCCCACCCCACCGTACAGCGTGAAGGAGCAGGAGGAGATGCTGCTCATGTCCTCTCCCTTGATAGCGCCCGCTGTGAGCAACAGCAAGGAGAGGAATAACTCGGTGGAGTGCCTGGATGGTCTCGATGAAGTTGGCACCAAACTACCTTCAAAACTGCAGAAAATAACCGGGAGGGAAGACTTCCCCAAAAAACTCCTCAGGATGAGTTCCACCACCTCGGAGAAGGCCTACAGCATGGGGGATTTACCCATGAAACTCCAGCGGATCAGCTCGGTCCCCGGGAATTCGGAGGAGAAACTGGTGTCTAAAACCACAAAGATGATGTCGGATCCCATCAGCCAGTCGGTGGCCGACCTGCCGCCCAAGCTGCAGAAGCTGTCGGGCGGCGGCAGGATGGAAGGGAACCTTCCACCCAAACTGCGAAAAATGAATTCGGATCGGTTTACATAACCCGACGGGACTTGTAGCTGTCCTTGAGAGCCCGAACTGCTGCTGGCCAGGGCAGCGCGGGCAGGAGAGCGGGCCCTCGCCAGCCGCACGTCTGCGAAACCCCGCGGCCCCGGAGCATCCCCTTGGTAGCGGCGGCTGCCCTGTCAGTGCGAACGGCGGGACGCTCGGCGAGCTGATGTTCGTTGGCATGTAGTACCACAACACGCATGCAATAATAGTGTGCAATTTTTGCATATAGTTTTATGGCATGACTCCTACTATATTTATACTGTATATTCTGAAAAAAATATGGAAAGGGGCGTTGCTTCCCCCTGTATTTCTTAAGAGTAAGTAGTAGGTAAAACATGCGAGTGGGTAACCTTCAGGGTAAGTTATAATTTGATTTGAAAATGTTTTGGGTTTTTTTCCTGATGTGGATCGTGATGTTTCGTTCAACAAAGTAGTTACGGTGCATGTCTTTTTTCTTAAAAGAAGGTGTATTAGTTAATTCATAACACCAAATCTGCTAGCCTTAAATTAACTGCTGGTTTCTATTTTGCTTTAACATTTTCTTGGGGTTTCTTTTCCTGCATCTAGGCTACTGGAAAAAAATTGAAATGTATTTCATAAGGCATTGTTTAGAGAAGAAACTTGTATTAATAAGCCTAGGCAAAACAAGAAATAAATGAATAAAATTCACACTTTAGATACGATTAGTAAAAATTTTTTAAAATCTTGGTGATTTATAATATATGTGCTAGCAAACCATTTTAAATAAGCAGGACGTGCTTGATTTCTCATGTTGATAGAATAGCTAAACACGAAAATAGCTGAATGTCTCCACGAAGCCAAGCAGGCATTTATTCCGGAGGAACTGCACCCCAGAGGCAGAGTCACAATTCCCCTCGTTCCGCAGTGCCCGGGTTTCGCTCCCTCTTGCTCTGACGGCCCGGTTGGGCCAGCAGCGATGCAGGCGATGGGTGCCCGAGCCGCCCTCCTGCAGCTGGAGCTGCCTTAGTGCTTTCTCCGGGTTGAAAATAACATTTAAACATGTTCTTACCTGAAGTTGACCCTGTGGGTTTCAAAATGAGTAATACTTTGTATAAGTGTTCGGTTTGACATCCTTCTGTGCTTGCGTTTGGGTTTCCTTTGCCATCTCGTTTCGCCCCGGCGGGGTCCAGCCGTGGGGGCTGGGTGTTGTGTGGGTGCCCCTGACATCGTGGCTTGCGGTGCTGGAGCACCCCGCGCCGCCCCGCGCCCTCCCCAAAATGCTGGAGGTCGGCCCTCGCGGTGCCCGGGGACACCCGTGGTCTGTGTTGGGGGGCCAGGTCGCGGTGCTTCCCGGGGGCTCCTCCTTGGAGGAGGAGGTCTGGGCGAGAGAAGGGCAACGGAGCTGGGGAAGGGCCTGGAGCACAAGTCTGATGGGGAGCGGCTGAGGGAACTGGGGGTGTTCAGCCTGGAGAAGAGGAGGCGGAGGGGAGTCCTCATCGCGCTCTGCAACTGCCTGAAGGGAGGGTGGAGCGAGGGGGGTCGGTCTCTTCTCCCAAGTAACAGCGATAGGAAGAGAGGAAACAGCCTCAAGTTGCGCCAAGGGAAGTTTAGGTTGGACATTAGGAAAAATTCCAAAAAAAAGAGTGTGGAGGCCTTGGCACAGGCTGCCCAGGGCAGCGGTGGAGTCCCCATCCCTGGAGGGATTTAAAAGACGTGGAGATGAGGCGCTTGGGGACATGGTTTAGTGGGCGTGGGGGGGTTGGGTGGGCGGTTGGACTCGATGACCTTAGAGGTCTTTTCCAACCGTAGTGATTCCATGATTCTATGAGATGAGCGATGGTGCGGGCGTCAGGGAGCCAGGGACAAAGCCACCGCCAGCAGTGGCCGGGAAAAGGGCTCTGCGTGACGTCGTCCCTGTGTAAAACCCGTGGACCCACAGCTGGGGGGTCCCAGGCACGGACACGCGTGGGTGAGGAGGGGCACGTATAGCTGCAGTCACGGACGGGCGCTTCTGGACCACCCTGCGCAAATGCTGATGCTTGCTACGTGATCCATAACAACAGATCATAGAATCATAGAATCTGATCTGATGTTCTTTGAGGAAAAAAATTGGTTTTGTTCTAAATGTTGGCCTGCAATAAGAACTCAGAAACTCAGCATGCCGAGACACCGCTGCGGCTCAGTGCTTTCTCTGGAAGTTGCAGTGTACGACCCGTCAGTTGTACACCCAAGGACTTTATACCAACTTCCAAAGTTTCTTTTCATCGTTTATCGTGATTTTTGAGTGGCACTGCATGCTTTGTACACCTTTGGCTATACTTCAATCCTCTGCACGTTGCTGTTGAAGGGAAGGGTGCGCTGCTCCCCGCGCGCTGATCCTGTGCTCGCACGCGCGCTGGGCGGCTTGCCGATGCGGCGAGGGAAAATCTGGACTTCTTTTCCCCCGTTTGCTAACACTTCCTCAGGTTGTCTCGTAAAGTACTGCTGGTTTTTGTACCACACGTAACTCTTCTACCAGTCCTTGACTGACAGCAAAAATAGCCGTGTACGATTGCCAGGGGCCACGGTAGAAACACCACCAAGCCCAACCAGAGAGCCAGGAGCATTAATTGGCGTGTCAACGCTCGCCAGCGGCACAGCCGTCTGGTGGGTCCTGCCAGCGGGCTTGAGCAGATCCGTCTGGTTTGGAAAGCGGGGTCTGCAGCAGCTTGCCCTCCCCTCAAACTCCTTTGGTGTATTCGGGGTGGGTGAGGACCGCTGCCTCCTTCCCGGGACGCTGCCGTTCGCGGACTCTGCTGTGGTGCTGGTGGCCCCGGTTCTGCGGCTCTGCAAGGTGGGGTCCCCCTCCCTGGGACGTGGGGGTCCCACCTGGGGGCTGCCCATCTTTGGTCTCCCACCGCCTGAAGCGCTCAGCGTGGGGGGCGGCTCGTGGTCCGGTTGACTTTTCTTTATGGAAAAGTAAATGTGACGTGTCCGCAGAGTAAGAGCAGTGGTGTTTCCCCGGCGAAGCCCTGCCCGCGGGAGAGCCGAGCGCCGTTCGCTTCGGGAAGCTTTGGGTTGAACCTGTGTGCCAGGTTGGATGAAGTAGGAGCAGCGTGGGTGTGTTCTACAAATTGAACTTAAAGTAGGTGACGGGGAGAAGCGCCGTAGCTGTAAAATAGTGTGGCCAGCAGGAGCAGGGAGGGGATCGTGCCCCTGTACTCGGCGCTGGTGAGGCCGCACCTTGAGTACTGTGTTCAGTGTTGGGCCCCTCACGACAAGAAGGACATGGAGGGGCTGGAGCGTGTCCAGAGAAGGGCAACGGAGCTGGGGAAGGGCCTGGAGCACAAGTCTGATGGGGAGCGGCTGAGGGAACTGGGGGTGTTCAGCCTGGAGAAGAGGAGGCTGAGGGGAGACCTCATCGCGCTCTGCAACTGCCTGAAGGGAGGTTGGAGCGAGGGGGGGTCGGTCTCTTCTCCCAAGTAACAGCGATGGGACGAGAGGAAACGGCCTCAAGTTGTGCCAGGGGAGGTTTAGGTTGGACATGAGGAGAAATTTCTTTCCTGAAAGAGTGGTCAGGCCTTGGCACAGGCTGCCCAGGGCAGTGGTGGAGTCCCCATCCCTGGAGGGATTTAAAAGACGTGTAGATGAGGCGCTTGGGGACATGGTTTAGTGGGCATGGGGGGGTTGGGTTGACGGTTGGACTCGATGACCTTAGAGGTCTTTTCCAACCTTAATGATTCGATTCTATGATTCTATGAAAATATCCTGGCACTCTGGGTGGCTGCAGCTCACTCTGTAGCCTGTATAACAAGAAAATCTGAAAGTATGTGAAACACTGGGAAAGTTAAATTAATGCCATAGAAAATATTAAGTTATCATTAACTGAAAATGATTTTTTTAAATCAAAATATGCACCTGTCCTTGCTGGACGCAAGATTTCCGAGGCTTGTGGCTTGTATTGCAATGCATTGCGTCCGTTGAGGTGACAACATGTGCGTCTTTCAGTAACAAGAGTGAGAGTACAAACATGGATGATAACTGTCTCCAGTTATTCATGTTAGGAAGTTATTTCTGGTTAATATTTCATTTTTATTGGCGTGGCCACTTTTTTTTTCTTAATTAACATTTTAGCCCAGCCCTAACGCTTATGCTATGAAAAAGTAACTGTTTGATTGCACAGCCGGTCTGTGTTCTCTACTGCTGAATTTATGCTTGAATTATATTGTAAATTGTACATATTCAAATTAGAATAAACTAAATGCATTTTCTGGCATGCAGTCTATAACTGTATAAATGTACAAGTTTATTTGAATTATACAAAATAACAAACTCTTGTATTCATTAATACTGCAAGCTCAGTTTTATCTAAAGCTATATTAAACTTTCAAAAATTGTTCGGTTTAAGCGTGTTTGTCTTTTATCCAGTCCACTTTTTATTACTTTAATAAATGACTATGTATTCAAGCTGTTTAAGGGCTTCTGATTTCACATTTAGTGTCTGCAAAAGGCCGATCTCTCACTTGCTTTTGAAAGCAGCAAAAATAAAACCTCTGTTTAGTTGAGCTGCACTTTCAGGGTCTTTTTTAGGGCCGGCTCAGGAGTCCACAGGCTCCCTCCCGACGGACAGCGAAGAGCAGAGCCCAAGGTACGTGCTGAAAACCGGTGGGCTCTATAGTTCAGGGGGCCCCGATATGCCAATGACCTGCTGAATTTTTGAACTTTACCTTTATTTGGGAACTGCCATTTCCCCTGTAGCACAGAGGCCGGGGAGCTCGCTCGCTCTCCCCACAGAGAAGTAGGAATTTTTATCGTTATCATCTCCCCCATCCAGCCCCAGGGATTAAAGCTCCAGAAATCAGAGGCCATCAGATCTCCCCTCCCTTCCTCTTTGGTTTTTACTACAAATTGCCCTGGTAATGGCTGGGTATCACCACTCAGGGTGGGCAAAATAAGTTCTGCGCCAAGAAAATAAAGATAATAATGACAAGCTGTGTGACGATGGCTGACGTCGTAACTCCTTCCCCTCAAGAGGCTGCTGAAAGAAGGTTACTAGAAGATAACCGTATTTTGTTTGCCCCAGGTAACTGCTTGCCGTGCTGAGTCCCGACCTCATATTGCTGGTCCGCCGTACGCGTGCCCCTATATGCTAATGCAGATACATTTTTCCCACACTGTTAGAAGTGATGAGAGAGTAAAAGTTGGAGATTTCTTCGCGTGCTCACGCACCTGGTTTCCATTCAGAGTTTTATCCTCCTCGTTATTCCACATCCCCTGTTGCAGCCTAACTGGAGTCACCAGGAGGACCCGTATCGGCTGGGGGACATCCCGGCTTGCGAAGCGCATCCCTGGGGAATGGAGGAGCCGCTGCCCGTGTCGGGAGCGCTGCCAGCCGAGGTGCGGGAGCTGCGCGCGGGGCCGTTGAATCACCGCCCCCGGCAGAACACAGAGGCACGGCAACACGGGGCTGGATCCATCATCCCACAGCAGCAGGCACGGAATACATTTGAATTGATTTCCTCAGCCATCTTTCCCATCTTTTCCCATCTTTTCCATCTTTCCCTGCATAAACCAACAACATTTTAGAATCACAGAATCATAGAATCACAGAATCATTAAGGTTGGAAAAGACCTCTAAGGTCATCGAGTCCAACATCAACCCAACCCCCCCATGCCCACTAAACCATGTCCCCAAGCGCCTCATCTCCACGTCTTTTAAATCCCTCCAGGGATGGGGACTCCACCACTGCCCTGGGCAGCCTGGGCCAAGGCCTGACCACTCTGTCCGGAAAGAATTTTTTCCTAATGTCCAACCTAAACCTCCCCCGGCACAACTTGAGGCCGTTTCCTCTCATCCTATATAGAAATATATTCTTGTCCTATGTTGGGGCAAACGAGGAGAAGAATTTAGACACTGTTGCTTGAGGTGGGAGGACTTTATTCTGCCCGCGGCGAGGAGGGAGGCGGGGGGCATCGCCCGGGACGAGGGGGAGCTCCGTGCCCAGGCAGCCCGGCAGCAGCCCCGGCCCCGCCGGCGGGTTGAGCTGTGAACCCCAGCGCGGGCAGGATTTACGGGTCAGGTCACCCCCGAAGGCAGCTGCATCCATATATTTTTTAAAAATATTGGATGTCGGGGACAGGCGGCTCCCGAACGTGCTGCCACCGGCACCAGCCGCCCCGTGGGCGAGCGGCAGCGTGGGGGGGTGGGAAGGGCAGTTCATGTGTGATAATCGAGTCACCGATTCCAGGGGTTCAAGGCGATTTACAGTTACGCTTCTCACGTTTCCACTGCACAAAAAGGCGGGGGGGGGGGGAAACAGGGGAAGAGAGAGCAAGGAAGAGACAGAGAGGGGAAAGAGGGGGACAGCGAGAGAGCAAACTCATCCTTTGATGGCAGCCTAATTTTTGCACGGTTATAAGTACTATTTAGCGTGAGTGCAGTACTGGTTTTGTTAATCTGTTTACGCCACTTCCAAGCACTCTCTGATTGCTGCAAAAACGCACTTGAGTTCTTATTCCCAAGACAAACATCTGTGCATCATCCGACGGAGGCTGGAAGCACCTCGCTGCCGCGGGGCTGCCTGTGCCTGCGCTGGGCGCAGCCCCGAGCTGCTTCTCCTCCCCTCTGGAGCCCAGGTGAGCTCCAGGTTTGGGGACAGTTGGCCCCAAAGCCGCGGCGAGAGAAGGGGTGGTCTGTCCCAGCGGCTCCTGCCCTCCCTGCTCCCGCCAGCCCCGTGGCTGGGGAGGTGGTCCGGGGGCCGGCAGGCGCTGAGCATCGCACCCACCGCAGCCCACCCGAGCCCCCGTGGCGGGGGAGAGCGAGGGGCTCTGACTCCATCGCCCGGGGCGGGCTGGGGACGCTCAGGCATCTTGTCACTCCCGCCCCAGCTGCCCTTCTTTACGGGCAAGGCAGGCAAATAGGATTCTCCCATTTCACAGCTATATATGTTTTGGCTCTAGACATTAACTATAGAATCGTAGAATCATAGAATAGTTTGGGTTGGAAGGGACCTTTAAAGGTCATCTAGTCCAACCCCCCTGCCATGGGCAGGGACATTTTCAACTAGATCAGGTTGCTATCCACCGGCTGAGACTCCTCTGACTGTGTAATCCTTCCGAGACCCTCCCCAGCGACCCACTCGTGCATCTGCCTGGGGGGAGAGGCTCTCTTGACCCAAGAGTTGTCACCACATGGAGTCCTCCCCCATGACGATAAGGCTCATAGTCATAATAGTCATAACGCTCACGGACAGTGGGCATCACCGGCTGATGGATGGAGATAAACCCAACGCCATGAGCGTTTTCTCACCATTAAGCCCAGCTTATGGTGATGGCAACTGGACAACCCAGTGAAACCATCACTTTCCTCCCGTCGGACGGGGGATGCTAGCAAGAAGCGAGAAGAATGTCTCGCGTGACAACCCCTTACGCAGTTTGTCTTTGAAACTGCTTGCCAGCCCACGCGGGGAGGTCCGCCGGCACTCGCCGTGGCCAGCGCAGCCCCACGCTTGCGCTTCGGTGCCCGGCTCCGTTGGCCCCAGCAATGGCCCTTCCCATCTGGTGGAGGTTTGAGGAACGGCATGAGCATGACGTGAGGATGAGAGGTGCTGGTGGCTGCAAACACCGTGGGCTCAGCAGAGCTTCCTCATCTGTGTACCCAGGTACGGGATGTAAGGCCATATACAGGTAAGAAAATAGGCGCTGTGCACATAATGTATGTATCTATGTATAATCTGTGTGTCTGTGTATCCATAGCACATAGGTAACAGCAGTCAAGACAGCTGGTTGCTAATTCTGATTTATTCCCCGTTTCCACTCTCCAAACTTTAAAATTTATTTCTGTGTAAAATGTTTGTAGGTTTAGATAAGCTTTTTGGGCGCTGCCTTGGGAATCAGGTCTTTGGACTCATTCCACACCAACTGCGTGCGATGGAGAGCTCGTGACAGATGGACGAGCGTGCGAAAGAGGGAGAGCGCGGGCACGGCAGCATCGCTCGCTGTCGGAATAACCTGGGGACACTTTTCTCCTGGCATCCTCCAGACTTTCCCTGGGAAGGCTCCAGGCATCGTTTCCTTGAGCGTTCTTGGGGCCTTCATCAGTAACAAAGAAAAGAAAAGCCATATTAATGCATGTCCCAACACGGGGACAAAATTACGTTCCATGCTGGGATGATGCTCAGGATGAATATAAACAAGACCTTACGTCCCGCTCCAAGAAGGAACTATACAGAATATTTTATACTAATTGGCAATACTGATAAATGCACACTTTATAGCAAAATTAATTTAATTTTTAAAATAAAGTAGCAAAGCTCCCCTTTGAGATGATAAAACAAAGTATTTTATTCTTCTTTTAATTAGTACATTACAAATTTCTATTTTTCATTTCATGCAAATTGGGGAAAACTCTCAACATATTTCCTCAGATACATTATTTGATAATACCTTGTTCCTTTAGTCACAAAATTCTCCTCGGTAATAAGAAAAAACACTTGTACGTTAAGGCAATTCAAAAGTAAATGTGGAATGCTGAAGAGTCAATGTAGGAATGTTTTTTCCGACTATCGTTACAGTTTAGCCATGGCTTTAGATGCCTGAACAACATTGCTTTAATAGGGCTCTGTGTAAGCGCAATGTTTGCTGCATGCGTGCGCTAAACTGGCGGCAGAAATGCCCTCGCCTGCTGACAGTCTGTCATCGGGGTGACTGCAGGTGAGGGCAACGCAATGCAACGCTTCTGCCGTCTCCGCGGGACGCAGGGGGTAAAACCGGCAGCAACGTGACATAAAGCATCGCAGCAGCGGTCCCAGGTGCCAAAAGCATCGCGAGAGACGAGTTCAGAAACAAAAAAATCTCATAAACACGTCTGCCTCTTCCATCTTTCTACCAAATTTGTTCAATCTTACAATCTCAGTAATGAGATTGTCAAATCCTAAAATACAAATGTGCATCCAAAGAGCACATAAATATAATTTCCCATTGAAGTTTATAGGAGTGTAGTCATTTATTCTGCTTCAGCCATTCCCTGTGGCATAAGTGAATGAAAAGCTCTAAGTGAAGATAATTGATTTCTCTTTAACTGACTTCTGATGGGATGCAAGGGGGAGAGCCGGGCAGGCTGCGCGCTCGCAGCAAGGCAAGGTAGAGGCGTTCCCTGGAGCTTGAATTTACGAGGTGTTCCCCCTTCTGAAACTCAAAAAGCAGCAGACTCCAGCTCACTCTCACTAAAGCTCAAGACTAATGTTTTTTTTTTAATACTGGGCTGCAGCTGGACAACACACAAACTGCCTTATGTGAGGAGCTAAAAGTAGGACGGTACTTTCGACGTGGCAGATCTGAAAATGGAAGTGAAGAAACGATCGCCGCAGGGTTAGCACCAGGTTAAGCTTTGGCAATCCACCTCTTGGCCATAATCCGAATGCCCTAAGCTTGCCCGGCTGTGGCTGGCCGGATCCCGGGGATCCGGTGCCCGAGCGCCCAGCGCTCAGCGCACGAGCCCATCTTCCCACGGATGCTCCCCCGGGCAGGGCTTCTGCGCGGGGGCTTTGCCCAAGAGCTGCTGCTCAGGCTTGGCACGAGAGCGCTCGGGGCTTTCCCGCGAGCTCAGGGGAACCGGGGGCTCTAATGAGGGCTGCCGAAACTCTTTGGGAATGCCCCATGAGCATTCGGCCTCACGTTGTGCCAGGGGAGGTTTACGTTGGACATGAGGAAAAAATTCTTTCCTGACAGAGTGGTCAGGCCTTGGCACAGGCTGCCCAGGGCAGTGGGGGAGTCCCCATCCCTGGAGGGATTTAAAAGACGTGGAGGTGAGGCGCTTGGGGACATGAGGTAGTGGCCATGGGGGGGTTGGGTTGATGTTGGACTCGATGATCTTAGAGGTCTTTTCCAACCTTAGTGATTCCATGATTCTATGATTCTATATGTATACTCAGATCATATGTGGTCTAAACGTACAAACGAGCGCAGGCACAGTGCACAAAACCATCCGTTTCATACTCTGACTAGTACGAATGCTGTTTTTCTCATTTCTGAAGAAGCTGTTCAGTATATCCAGGGTTGCAATATCACAGGTAGAACCACCACAAATACTTCCCCCCTAGCAAGCACTGCCACCTTTATCTCCATATACCGAATTTCCTCCTATTTTTGATTGCCCTGCTCAACGCGCAGCTCAAGCACCTATTGCTTCGGGTTCAGCAGAAGTGTCCTAATACCAACAGTGACATTGCCTTAATCGCCAATATTTAGTGCTGCCGCAGGGCTACAGACGCCAGCCGCATTCCCCAAGGAAAGGTCGCTTCTCCTCTTCTCGGGGAGGGACCCGTCCTCCTCCCCGCAGAGGAAAGGGATCTCGCCTGACGGAGCGGGCAGCACTCCGCTTTGCTCTGCTGGGTTCATGGAAGGAACATCACATATCCCTTCATAGGGGACACCAAATACAATTTAAAATGTGTGCTAGCCGTGATTGATAAACACTCAAAAAACCCACAATGGCCCCTTCCTAATGCATAATTTAGAATTTAATATTAAAAAAGCAAGAAACAACAGTTTCTTTGACAAGACCTATTCTTAATTTTTATGTAATATTCCTAAAGTGTCTGTTACAAAATTAGGGTGTCATGTATCAGCTCCGCTGCAGGTCCTGCACGGTGCCAATATTTTATAAGCAGTCATTTACAATTCTGCACACACACAATATTCAACTAGACCACGAGGCCTCCATACAGATACCTTAATGCTATTGCATAATTTATGTATTTTATATTATATTTTTCCTTGTGCATACATACTTAGTTTGCTTAGCCCTCAGGAAATCTATGCTAGGGAAATGGCACACTGTAAGAAATGTCAGATACTGCTCTGATGCTTCAGTACCAAAGTTAATGGAGCAGAAAGACAATAATGGAAGAACGGTTTTAAGTGCTTGTGGGTCTAGGTGTTGTGAAGACAATTTATTGTCTTCTTAAATCTAGACATCGAAATCTCAACCTGTAAACAACTGGATGTGCAAAAAAGAAAAGCTGATTTAGCCGTCAGTCCCTGTCCTCTTTACTCTCGCTGCTTTTTCTTTCCAGCAGTGAGTGAGTTGGAAGTGCGCGGGCGCTCGCGGAGCATTGCACATCATTCTGCCTTGGGCTTAAAACCCCTGCGTGGTGATAAGATTACGAGCCATTCGCTTCCTTCTGCGGAGGCGCTTCGGGAATGCCAGCAACTCGAGGCTCGACGATATTTGGGTATTGAGTGGTTAAAAAGGAAACTATTTAAATGAGTCCGTAAATGAGCTTGTAGTCAAATAGATAAATTTGAAATTTCTCTTAAAAAAAAAAAAAAGGAAGGAGAGGCCTGGGTAAATGGCAGGGAAGCACCCCGGGGTGAAGGGAGCGGCTGCTGCCGCCTGCAGCTTCCCCTGAAAATACCTGTCTGGTCTAGAAACGCCTGCTTTGAATACCGTGCAACCAGCTCGCTGATATCCCTGTGGGGTTGTTTTGCATAGAACTCCTTGCTCTGGGAATTAACAGTTCTCATATTCCTTAAGAAGTGAAAAAAAGGTATTTTTACATTTTCCTTGTCACCTCCCTTGACGGGCGGGGAGTTGGGCGTGCGGACATGCCGGTGTACCCCGTTAGTGTGTCCCGATGGTGGGGTTCGGTTTGCTGTCCTGTTTGTCACTGTATTGCAGGTGCAGAGCACAAAATAGATTCTATTTCATTAAGACCTTCTTTAGAATGAAAGAGAAAATACTGGCATGGGGTCCAGAGGAGGGAGGGAGGCAAGCAGCGGTCGGGTCCCCGCTCCGGCAGGACATGCAGAGGCTCCTCTGGCGAAGCTCCTTACTTTTATATAAATAGGCAATTATTAACGTAATTAGTGCTATGGTAAAAAGTTCAGTTAGTCCGGGTAGGCCAACTGCCGTAGGAGTCAGGTTGCTGCTGCTTCCATAAATACCTAATCTTCGTATTAAAATGGAAGGGATTTAAGAGATGAAAACTTGAATTATATTTCTAGCTCTCTGCTTCAGTGCCTTTTAAGTAGTTTGGAGCATATAGACTGCTTCTGAAGAGTCAAGAAATAGAAGTAACAGAGATAGGATATTTTTAATGAGAGCTGAACTGCCTTTCCAAATTTTTAGGAGCTAGCATATTAAAAATAATTGGAAAAATCACTGTTCTTCAGGCTGGAGAGGGAGATAGCCGGCGTTTCCCCAGGCTCTGCCTCGGGGCAGGCTGCCCACCCCGTCCGGTCTAACACCCTGTGACTAACACGCCAGGAGCTTTCCATTCGAGCTGTGAGGTTTCCACAGCCGGTTTGCGTGGAACAAGCACCTTACAAGCACTAATTAATTCTGAAATGCCATTAGCCCACGCCACGCTGACGGGGCTGCAGAGGTAGGGGGGTCCTGCCGCCCGGCCGTGGCCGTGCAAACCCCTGATGCTCCTGCAGAGCATCCTTTCTTTCATCTTATTTATTCTCTGCAAAATATTCCTCTAAAGCAGAGGAAAAGATTTTGTAACTTAATTTACCACCCTTCTGCTCTAGACTTGCCTTTTTCTTTTTCTTGTCTTTTTAAATAAGGTTGCAAGTGGCTGTACTACAGCTTGAACAAGACAGTGCAGGCTGCAAAGGTCCCTTCTTCCCTCTCCGACGGACTGCCCTCCTGAAGGATGCCTTGTATCAGGCGCTACAGTTTCGCAACATCTGGGTAAAATGCAAGTAAAGCTTTCAGTGACAGCCCCAAGCTCCGAGGAGGAGAAGAGCATCTGGACCGGGATCTGAACCAGCCCTGGGCTGCGGCGGCCGCTCTCCTCCGTGAGTTTCTTGGGTCTCGTACATAGAAATCCACGTACGGGATCCTCACAGGGATTTTCTTTGTCCCTGTTGTCACCAGGGGATGATTAGTGCAAGTAAAATCCACTCGGTCTGTCAGAGGGCTGGCCTGTCCGCGTGCACGCCCTGCATCACCCACGCATCACCCACGCATCACCCACGCATAGGGGTGTATGTAAACCCCTTTTTCCGGATTTTTTCCCCTCGGGTGCGTTCCCTGCAGCGCGCGCAGTGCTGTTCCACAAGGCAGCCTGCTTACGGCTCCATCTTGTACACCGGCTTTGTGGAAACGGACCATTTGTGGATTATCTGTTTCTATGGTGATAGATCGGCATAAATGTGTCGTGGTCCTGGCTGCCTTCAGCTGCCTGTTTTCTGCGAGGTCTCCGTTATCAACAGGAAAAATATGGCATCAAATTCTCCGTAGATCATCAGCTGAGACTCATGGACAAGATCACAGGCTTTACCCTGTGAAAAATCACTGTGGCAAAACTGCGTATGAAAGTTATAGGCTGTACCAGCGCAGTTAATAATAACCACCATTCTGATGCCAAGGACATAGGAACTACTATAAGGGAGGGGAAAAAAGAAAAAACAACCAAAAAGATGGTTTTCAGTTTTGGTCTTGTAGAGCCAGAAATATCCTATTGTCATGGGCAGAGCAGAAACTGGAAAATTCATAAATGCCCTACATAGTAAGAAAAAAGGAGGCGGATGCAGACATGAGTTTTAAAAGCTATAAGATTATTTGTGGGGGGAGTTAATAAAAAAAGGCATGTATTTTCTAAAATATTCCCCTTTCATCTGAAATCTGCTGTTTCCAAATTTGGCTCCCGCATCAATATGCAAAGGCCAGCGCTTTTAAAACAGAAATACTATCAAATCATTATACGCCTGTAAACACCACCGGGAACTGAAGTTGTTCTTAGCGTTATCTAAAATCCTGGAGTAAAAACTGAATGATTATCCTCCTATCCTCTTATGATTCACATCACAACTGGCAGCCACAGTGGATATCATCATGCCTCTGCTAAATCTTTAATATTGCGAATGCATATTTAGATACTTCTCTCCTCATAGGAGAAACCCCAGCGTAGCACTCGGGAGGATTGCCCTTTGGAGTGAGGTAGAATTGAAATATTTAAATGTGCTACACTTCCAAATGCTAGCTTACCGCTCGCCTCTCTTGTAGAAATAAGAAATAAATAATAGAAAAGTGAATCGCATGATTACTCAGTTCCCGAAGTACTGAAGTCACAGAGTGACTGGAAAACTAGGCTGTTGTGGAGCAGGAGAGCTCACTAGTTGGGTGAGAAGTGTCCCTGCTTATCTGGAGTGAGGGACGGAGGTGAACTCTGGCAATGAAAGCCGAAAGCCAAAACAGAGCAGCAGACACAGCCAGCGTGCCGGAGGAGTATCCCCACTGCAGACAGGGTTTTTCTCATCAAAGTTACACTCGCCAAAGATCCCATGTAGAGCAGATGCGAGGTAGGGGTTCCTGGGGGTGTGTAACATCTACCTGCTAAAGGTAAAATGTAATGTTTAACTGTTTCGGTGCAGTACTTTTTGCTTTGGAAAGTTTTGAAGTTAATAACAACTGTAAGTAAGCAACAAGCTGCTGTAATGAGAAATGTCCTGTATCTATTCCTATATATTCATATAACAACATCATCATTTATGGCAGTAGAATATAGACATGCATGCATATACGTGCACACGCCTATATAACCTAGACTTGCGGATGGAAAAAATGTTGTTTCTGACCAAGTCACGACCTTATTTGTTTTGACCAGACCTTTGCCTTACCTTTTTTTATGGCTTATTTGTGTCTTGCTTGTGTCTTCCTCTTTGGGTGGAACAGCACAAGCAGCCCTGACCTGCCGAGCGCTGGGGTGAGGGCTCACCCGCGGCCGTGCACGGGATGCTGCTGGGAACAGCCCTACGGCCGGAGCAGAGGAGGTGTGTTAACGCCGCTGCTTCCCTGTTTGCAACCCTCCTTGCAACAGCCGTGCAGAGCTCACGCCTGTGGCTTCCTGAAGAGGCTGGTACAGTGTCGTGGTTTAACCCGGCAGGCAGCCAAACACCACCCAGCCGCTCGCTCAATCCCACCCCCGCGTGAGATGGGGGAGAGCATAAAAAAAAAAAAGTAAAATTCATGGATTGAGCTAAAGCCAGTTTAATAGGACAGAAAAGGAAGGGAAAATATAACAATAATAATAATAATGATGCTGATGATCATGATGATGATGATAATGATAATAAACAGTAGACTATACAAAATGAGTGATGCACAATGCAATTACTCACCACCTGCCGACTGATGCCCAAGCAGCGATTGCTACTTCCTGGACCACGCCTCCTATTTATACACTGAGCATGACGTCACATGGTATGGAATACCCCATTGGCCAGCTGGGCCACCTGTCCCGGCTGTGCTCCCTCCCAGCCTCTTCCAGAGCACGGAAGCTGCATGCCCTTGACTAGCAGGGTATTTAGCAACAACTGAAACATCAGTGTGTTATCAACATTCTTCTCACGCTAACTCCAAAACACAGCACTGGGAAGCAATTTAAGCCTGTCCCAGCCGAAACCAGGGCACCAGTAAAGCAGAAAGCCCTTCAGCTCCATATCGCCTGGCCAGGGGGTGCGGGGGAGGGGGCGGGCAGCCCTGCGGGGCTCCGCGGGCCGGGCACTTTGCCACACGGGGGTTGCCTTCGCGGGTAAAGCAAAGGCGAGAAACCCCGTGTGGGAGCGATCGTCCCAGGTCCTGCCGCAGCGCTGGGAATCGCTGCTCTGCGGGGCCGAGGGAGGGCAGCTGGGCTGAGGGCAGATTTCGGGGGGGCAGGAGGCAACAGGCATTGCGAGGTATAATGTCAGCTGTCTAGAAAAGCGCAAACCATTCCCAGCGGTCTTTAGAGGAAACAATTAGCCATTGGCACAAGAATTTGGCCAAAGATATTTAAATTAAGGCTTCTTAAGAGCAGCAGGTCTAGGCTCAGTGCAGGGATGCTGGCAGCATTTTTGGCAGGGCTCAGCAGGAGGCAGCTGGCTGCCGGGATCCTTCCCAGGCTCCTAATCTATAGGGGCACATAGATGTTTCTGACAAACGTTTCGCTAAGGTCTTTTAAGTTAACATTATCGTGTATAAATTAAGTATTCAGGGCAGGAACGTAGCACATGGTAAAAGTGATCAATATGTAATAAACACTAACGAACCCTTATTAGACTTCCTAAAACCCTTTTCCATTCGTCTTATTTTCATCCTCACCTGTATGCAGGGGAAAGCAGTAGCGAGCATTTCAGATTTGATGGAACATTACGTGTACTTTCCAGTTTTTTCTGCTCGCAATAAAAACTTCTGTCGGGTGCATTGTTATGCGCAGCCAGGCCAATCTGAAATGTTGTCGCTATTTGTAAAAGAGCTTTTCCCAGTATTTTGTGTGGAACTGTGTTTTTATGTAGGTGGCTGTGATTAGAGTTGACATGAATTAGAAGAAATGCTAATACACCAGATGGATTTTTTAAAAGGCAAAGTGGAGGAGCACTAAGCACAGTACATGTGCTCATGGAAAAGTAGGAGTACGATTTGTTAGCTACGTATGCACGACCTACGCACTACAGCATTTAAGAGACTGGTATAATGTACTTTATTAATAGTACGGAATTTTAGCACGCGTCCCTTATTTATGGATGCGAATTTATCCTCGCGCAGCACTGGCACCCTGCCCTTGACATATCACAGGCTGCAGCATGAAGCGCAGCGATTAGGCACGAGCCTGCGACTGGTGCAAAGCTGAAGGGAGAGAAGAGAAATTCAAATGTCAGACCTCGCAGCGGCTTTTAAGGCTTAATTTCAGACTTTTTTTTGAGCTGTGTGACCGGGAGGGGGCTGCCGACTGCGTTGCAGCTCGTGCTTGCTGCAAGGCACCGGCCAGAGCTGCAGCCCCCCCGCACCCACCCAGCCGCTCCCGGGTACCCCGCTGGGTTTGGGGACATCGCCCAGCCGTGGGGTGCCCCAGCTTGCCGCGGTGCTCGGTGGGCAGTGGGGCTGGGGACCCCCCGCAGCGGGCGGGCAGGGCCCGTCCTTCGCCTCCTGCACCCCGGCGCTGCCTCCTGGCCCCGAGTCGCTGCCGCGGCGTGCGTGGGAAGGGATGGAGCCAGCCCCTCCCGCGGTGCCATGGTAACAGCTCCCCTGTTTTTCCCCTCCTGGTGTTTTCCATTTTGCGTTTTGAAATTAATTATTCAGCATAGAGCAGGAACAAAAAGGAGATTACCCGCCCCGGTCCCGCAGGTATCCGGGAAGAAAGAACTTCCCGGAGTTTCCAGGGGAGACTAGGATTAGGGATTAATTTTCTGTAACCATTCTTCTGAAACAGCGGCTGGGGTGCGCTCTGAGCATGCTACTCACCCCCATTCCCCTGTGAATCGAGAGGTTTTTATAACGACACACGTTTTATTAAGGATTTGCTGCAGCTGTAAAAAATCATCCAACTGTATTTGTCTTCTCGGCACACCCAAGCATCTCTGAAGCGTGGCCGGGTTGGGTTGGGGATCGCGTTCCCGGGGTGCCGGTAGCCGTCCTGCTGCAGCGCGACCGCTCCGACCCGCACCGCACCGTCTCGCCGGAGATTTTGTTCTTCTGCATCGTCGTCATTAGAAATCCTCCCTGCCGCTGCCGAGCCGGCCGGGCTGGCGGCTGGACTTCTTGGCTGTGCCAACAGCCCCAAGCATCGGTTTGGCGGGAGGCTCGGGGTGAGGAGGTTTGCTGGCTTTTCTGTATTCTTTCGTTTTCCCATTCCTTCACCCATCCCAGCCTTTTTAAAAATGTTTTAGGGGATGGCAACAGGAAAGCCACCTCAAATTTATTTACCGAAATGATTTGGGCCGTACAAGTTACACTACATATGGTGTATATAGCATATATACTATAAGCTATGTGCTATATCTTTGGAGGGGTAGCAGAAGGTGAAATGGTATCAAACGTGGGCTTTACAAAAAGTGTACGCAGTCCTTGCTAGACTTACTGCGGAGGACTGAAAGACACAGAAATCACAATAACCCCCGCTGCGGCTCATCCAGTTTGGCGGCCAGCCCAGGCTTCCCACACGCGGCCGGTGGCCACGGGGCCAGTGCCCGACCGGGGCGCAGGCGGCAGGGACGGCGGCGGCCAGAGAGCCCCGGCCCCGGGGGGGGACGCGGGCTCCGCTCCAGCGGCTCAGCAGCCGACAGAGTCCTCCATTGATTTTTTTAAATTTTATTTTTTAAATGACTGGAATACTTCGGCCCTGCTGCTGGGTTGTAAGTTTGGAACTTGACTGATTTTTTTCAGTATTCATTGTGTGTTTCTACTGACGTGTCTGTCAAAACTATTACCGGAACCACGAACCATCTTTTAACCAATATTCTCCTGTCAGCAAAATCTTGACATTTTCTCAGTCCACCGATACGTTCAGAACGGATCTGATAAGTGTTTGAAAGCTGGTAAATGTTTGACTTAAAAGCATTCTTTTGGGCTAAACGTATCATTTTTAAGTAATGGCTGCTTTAGCAAACATTCTGGATGTAAAATTAAAATAAACTGGGCTTGCTGGGCTGGGGAGGAAGCCCTGGGAGCCCCTCGGGGGTCATCACCCTCCTCCCCACCTCGCTCCCCCAGCCCCCAGCAGCGACGCTGCCCAGCCTTCGGGGTGTTCGGTGGAAAAAAGGTCGCACCTCCGTTCTTTTACCACTACGCAATTGATTGCCACTGAGACTTTCGCTTTTGAGACTGCGGCCCCGTGAGCAGCTCTCGGGAGGGACCCGGCGATCGATGCGCTGCCGGGCTGCTCAGGAAGACACCGTGGGGAAGCGGAGGAAAGGAAAATATCCTGACGGCATCGGGCAAACGCTTAAGCCAGCAGGAGTTTGGCTTTCCATGGGGGAGTAATGTGCTGGTTATTTTGTAGTTTGGTTTTATCATTCGTTGCGTAAACCGGAGCTGGCTAAATTGAAATCTTGGCTCTTAGCTAGTGTAAGGGAGCTGGTTTGGGGGCTCTCTTTGTGGCTTAGAGCTTTTTCCCTACTCTTAAACACAACAGGTGGAGCTGCCGGGCTGCCCCCAGACCTCTGCTTTTCCCCTGAAGTGGGGACCAGTGCAGGGATGCCCCAGCACCGCCTTCTGCAGCTCTCCAGTCCCCACCGCCCCGAGAACCTCCAGCAGGACCGAGCCTGCTCCTGGCAGACCACAGAGGCCAGGACCCCCGTCCCGCCGCACCCCAAATGGGAACCCCCAGTTGTCTGTCCGTCTGTCCCACCGTGCGTGTTCCTCTAACCGCCGGCGCACCCCCAGCCTCGGCGCGCAGACAGTTAATGCCAGGCCCGGTGCGTGTTATTGCACCTTATTGCGCATCGGACCAGAAACGGTGAGAACAAAACTTGGCCGAATCAAAAGAAAAAAAAAAAAAAATCCAAAGATTGGTTGGAGGGAGATTAATCTAATTTACCATCGTGCAAAGCCGCCCCAGGAGCGAGGATGTTCTTGTATGTTCATAAACTGGTCGTTTCAGGGACGACCCACACTTTTACAAACCCTGGCTGCGAATCCCATCAAGAAACGTGCTCTATGCAATTAGGGCAAGCGAGCGTCATTGTCACGCATACATGGAAACAATGTGATTGTTTTGTGAGATTTTTTTTTTAAGGATTTAAAAATAACACACTTAAGATACCCTGTGTTCATCTAAGACCATTTTACTTTGGCATTATTAATCACCTTATTTTCTCATCTGTTAATTAAAATAACAAAAAGCAATTCTACAAATTTAAAGACCACAAAGCCACAAAGGTGGGTTACGCTTCCTTGGGAAGAACCACAAAAGTTTTGAAATATATTTACGTGTGTTTATATTTCATCTGCACATACTAAGTGGGCAACTGTGCGCATATCAATATAAACTATATGCGTAGAAAGAGAGCAAAACCCCATTAATACTCCTACTTTAAAAAACATGTATTCCATACAGCTGCCATTATATTTAAGAAAAAACCCTTTTCTGGTAGATTTTGCATTACAGCTGACCCTAGAGAACAGCAAAAGGAGTCCTTTAGAGACCCACATCCTGGCAGAGGGGTGCCGGGAGGCTGTCGAAGCCCCGTCAAGGCGCCGGGCCGAGGAGGGCTGGCAGGGGCTGGGTTAATGCCCCGCAAGGCAGCCGCCGCTGGTACTGCTGCCTTTTAAATGCCCTTCCTGTCCTTTAGAGTAAGAAGCTAGCGTAGGAATGCATTATACATCGCCTCTCTGGGGCTACATTCACGCTGACTCAGCCAAAGAGCAGTCCTACGCACGGTACAGGAATTTTTCTTTCCTATGGCGTAAAGGGAAAAAAATCATTAATTATCTTCCCAGGTTCAGAATAATCATTCTGACTGTTACACTTTGCTGTGTAAAGTAAGGATGGAGGTAGGAGCACTGACAAAACAGTTTCTAAAGCTTTATTCCTTATTCTAAATTGAAAACGTTAATTGGAAGAGGGTCATCCCTGGTTTCATTGGGACTGGACTGGATCTGAGCGTTGTCCCACTGCCCTCACCAGCTTCTGCTCCGTCCTACAGATGCGCACGCGGTGACATCAGAGCGTGGACAGGACCCCCAGCCTGGTGCAGCCCAGGACACTCTGCTGGCCTGGCTTTGAGGACTCAGGGTTAATAATGGAAGAGCTGAAAACTGTAAAAAAATTGATCAATAGACTTCAGTAGACTGCAGAAGCCAAGGTTTTGGTGCTAGATCGGTCCAGCTTTCTGCTGAATCAAGCTTCAGCAGCGGGGGACGTGCTATACGCATTCCTGTGCTTTGAGAGCTATTCAGGTCACTTCAGCCATAGGAAAATTCAGACACTGAACAATAAAAAACAAGAAGAAAAAAGAATTCTGTCTGAAGCTCACCGGGGTGAGATCAAGACCATAATCTCTGAAGTTCTCTTTTTGCCACCAGTTTAAAAGTGAGTCTATAACAGGTAAATGCTATTATGTCATCAAGGACAACAAACAAAATGATTTTTTAGGCATCACAATAATTCCTGTGAGATTTTATGAAGAAGAAGCATCTTCAGTTTTATGTTCTTAAATTGCATCAAGAGCTAGGTATCTGCTGCAGGTACATCACTGTCAATGCAGGCTGAGAAAGGCAACAAACTGNAACTCTATCCCAGCCAAAACCAGGACATCGTGTTACGTGCCCCATCTCCCTTCATTGCTTTTCCATTTTCATTCTGAAATACCTGTGCCGTTTGGTGTCGTGTTGGTCTCATTGCCGGGGCGGTACCGGTGGTTAAACCCCTCCGTGCTGCAGCCGCACCGTTCCCAGCCCAGCTCCCGCTGCTGGCGCGGCCGTGGCAGAGCCCGGCGGGCATCAGAGCCTGCGGGCAGCCGCACACATGGATTTCACCCGATTCTCCGAGCAGCAGCTCGTACCCAGCGCTCGCAGGCAGAGCCCCCCGCACAGCGCCGGCGGCTGAGCTGGCTGCGGCTGAGCTGAGCACGGCGTGCCCCAGCCCGTGCTCCAGGGACACGAAGGAACGTGTCCTTCTCGCCCGGAGAGTAGCTGGAATAGCTCGCTCTCTGTCAGCGCGTGCTCCTATGGCTTTCCTATAGCATGGTACAGCCCCAGGGGACCATCTTGGACATTAGGAAAAAATTCTTTCCTGCAAGAGTGGCCAGGCCTTGGCCCAGGCTGCCCAGGGCAGTGGTGGAGTCCCCATCCCTGGAGGGATTTAAAAGACGTGGCGATGAGGTGCTTGGGGACATGGTTTAGTGGCCATGGGGGGGTTGGGTGGACGGTTGGACTCGATGACCTTAGGAGTCTTTTCCAACCTTAGTGATTCTATGATTCTGTGAGATGCAGGCACCATGAGTCCAAATTTCACAGGTGGTTAGAAATCCTACTCGTTTCAGGAGTTAATAGCGAAAAGATTTCAAATTAGAATGTCTCAGGCTTTGACTTTATGCAGTGAGCTCACAGGAATAACCAAACACAATGTCAAGGCAGAGCAGCTTTCAAGCATCCAAAGACTCTGAATGTCTACCTTATCTCCCCGGCCCGCAGGACGTTTCATTGCACCAGGTACTTATCATCGAGGATTGGTTGTTTTCTAGGCAGCCTCTTAGCCTTGATTGCAATTATTTGTACCTTTCACACAAGCTTAAGTAGAAGAAAGCTTTTATGTTCTACATTGCAATAACAGCCAGAACTTGTGCCATTTGCGAGAAACCTGGACTAGATGGAATAATCTTTCCAGACTTAATTAATGAGTCATTAATACCTTTCTACCTGCAGATTGCAAGCACACCCAGCGCGTTAGTGCTCTGCTGTCGCTGTCCAACAGCACAGTCATGGGGGCTCTGTGTTCACATCACACCTCTACGCCCCCGACCCGCACAACTCCCAGCCATCCCATTTTATTCACCGGCGTGACATCGGAGGCCGGTCCCAGGTCACAAGCACAAGGTCAGGACCAAAAAGGACACTCGAGAGGGCTCAGAGTCACCCGCCAGGTCCCAGGGCGCGGGGTAACGCCGCAGAGGTGGTGCCGAGCGGCACCGGGGGCTCGCCGGACCCCCGGGGGGGCTGAGCCCCCTTTGCCGAGTCCAGCCCTTGGGCAGGCAGCCGCGTTCAGCGAGCACACGGCTTTGGGTCGAGAACGGGCCACCTGAAGAAACGAATTCTTCGTTAAACCGCCTCGCTACAGCCTCCCAACGTAGTATTTGTAATCACATTTTTACTTCTTGGAAACAAACTCCCCGGCAAAATAATATTAATTAATAACATTAATTAATGATAAGCCTACATAAATGGATTTGTTCATGACTTGAACTACCACCACAGCGCTGGAGGCAGCTGGATCCCTGTAACTTCCGAGGGCAATAACCTTGCACTTAAGGATCTTTTCATTAGTCCCTGCTAAAATCGTGTTAGTGAATTCAGTATAGCACGGGGCAAGATATAGAAACGGAAATACAAGCGTTAGTCATTTTGGATGCAATTTTGTCGTAAAACCCACACACTTCTAAGCCAAATTCAGCCTGTTCTAAACTGTCTTCAGCTTCCCGCTTTTCCTCTTAAAATTGTGGCCCGGAAGCAGGTTTAAAACAATGTCTTTGTGACTCTGAATATCACAATACTAAATAACTAAATAACCTAACACTAAATTGCTCCTTTTTTTTTTTTCTTTTTTGCAAGCACTACCCTATTTCCGTGTCCTTCCCCGTCGCCCTCAGATTTCTGCACGTCTGGACACTATTTTGGGGGCCAATGTAATGGGAACGGCTCCCAAGCTACGGAAAATACAAAGTGCTCGTCCTGCTGCGGACCCTTCCCCGAGCCCGGCTGCGGGGCCGGGGGCTCCCACAGAGCTGAGCGGCCAAGCAGCCGAACAACCGGGGGAAATCAAGATAATTTAAGGAAAGGAGAAATGGGAGGGGGGAGGGACGGTGCTCTGCAGTCCCGGTGGGGATGTGAGACCTTCAAACAGCACCAGGGATTCAAGCCCTGGTCCGGTCCCAGAGGAGGGAAAGCCCCACCGAGGCAGATGTAGACACTGATTGCATTAAATAACTTACCAGAGAGATGACAAGGAAATCTCTCTGATCATTGACTTTTACGGGAAAAGCTTTGCTTTTTTGAAAGATCACGGTCCACTTGCTCAGAAAAAAAAAAAAAAAAGAAGAAGAAATAGATGAGTTATGAAGGTCTATGTGCCACAATCGCCCATGTGCCATCGCCGAAATGAAAACACCTTTTTTTAATGAGCTGGGAGAGCAAAGCGTGGCAGGGACGAGGTGGACAGGCTGATTTCTCAGCAGGCCCCTGGCAATGCTTCGTCCCTCCAGCCCCCACCATTAACTCCATCGCGGGGAGGGATGCGGACTGCAGGAGGTGATGGGCGGAAGGAGAGGGAAGAGGCAGAAACAAAAAGCCCCACTGCCTGGCATTAACTTGGGTTATAAATAACAGAAAACTTTCATGCCTCTTTTAGGTAGGAGAGAAGCCATCGCTGCCCACGTGGGCTTTTGCCCACCGGTGATTTTTTTCTTCCCTTGCCTCCAGCTTTAAGAGGCCTGAAGATGCTCCCGGCACGTCAGCACTCTGCATTCCCGGCCACTTCTGTAAGTGTTGGCCAGGGCACAGCCGGTTCTTGCCTCTCCCCCTAGCTGATGCCTGCCTTAATTTTTTAGTTACTTACCAGTATTTATTTTAAAAAAGAATTTTCTGAAAATGAAAACCAAAGTCAAACTAAATACAAACCAAACAAAAAGTATGGTGGTATTCCTGAATATATTTCACTTCTAAAAATTCTCATTTGAGTTTGTGCAACATGACCAATCTGTCACATTCGGCAGAGAGAATAAACTGAAAGAACAGAATACCTGGACAAACTCGGAGGGAGATTAAAAAAAAAAAAAAAAGAAAACAAAAAAATGGGAAAAAAGTTTCATTCCCCCTCTGCAGCCGTGGGAGATGGGGAGGGAAGAGCGCGGTAGGCGCAGACCCGGGGCTCGTAAGTCACTTTTCCATCGATCTCAGTTGCCAGCTGGAGCAGCTCGTCCCTCTCTGTTGGGTGCTGAACCAAGGCAAGGTTCAGTCTCTCAGCACTGCATTTAGCCCATTAACGTAACTATTTATCGAGTATTCCATTATGTTCAGAGACTAAGAAGTTATCCGCCTGTCCTCCTGCTGAAATAACCCGCTCGGGGTTTTCTCCCTGCCCACTGCCCGCCCGGTGTTTGCAGAAGCACGGCGCTGGCCCGGGCACCGAGCGAGTGCCACGCTGCGCCGGCCGGGACGGGAGGTGGAAAACCGTCCGTGTCTCAAAGACGCGCTGTTCCAAACCGCGTTGATCCCATCTGTCCCTGGGAAACCGTGTGCCGGAGCCACGAGGCAGCTCCCGGGGCTTTGCCCGTGCCCGGGCACCGGCGGGACCAGCCACCGGCCAGCACACACAGGGCTGACGCTGGTACCGGGTTGCCGGCTGCAATTAGCTACTTGCTGGCTGCAATTAGTGTTCCTGGTCTCAGAAGAAGAAAAAAAAGAGCCAGAGTATACCTGCAGCGACCCGTTATGAAACCGTGCCGCTGAATTATTATTATTATTATATACTTCAATGAAATTTTTCTATGATCTTTAGCGGGTGATTAATTAAGTATTATCCTTAGCTTAGTCAAGTGATGAACCAAGATTGTTCGAAGACCAGATGTTTAAGAAATATTGAGCTAAGTAGTCAAGTGTTAAAGGTATATACAATAGAATGTAACTAAGCAATAAGAAGCTCAAAGACTGTGAAACGAACTGTCCGAAACGATGAACAAGCTGGTACCAAAACCAGGAACCCTGTTTTTTGCAAGAATTTGGCTGAAACTGGTTGACCAGTTTGGAACACAGTCAGCCCAGCATCCTGAGCCAAAGGTGAAAAGCACACGGTGAAGAAGACTGTGAGCCTTCATCCAAAAGACCCCAACAGACGACCACCCGATGGCAGTACGCAAGCGCCAGAAGGAGGAGATTTATGATAATGAGTTCCTGAGGATGACATAATAATTATGCCCATTAATTGTAATAACCCAACCTATAGTAATGAATACGCATGACTTTGTGTGATAAATAGATGCCTGTTCTATGACCAGGTGTGCAAGTTAGGAGGAGTGACCCCCCTTGCACCCGGTGCCGCAATAAACATCCCTGCTTTATAACTCCTTGGGAGTTATAGAGTTTGTTTCCGTGCGTCAGTTAGATAAAATTCCCGTGTAATACGCAACAAAGCTACGTTACAAATATATAGACATAACCCTTGAGCTGACACGGATGATAATTTTTCTGGGTAAATCAAATATCATGAGAAATCAATAATAAAAAAAAAAAGATGGTTGTGGAAGATGTCTGAGCTGCAGGGAGGCAGGCAAACACGAGCTGCAGCGTCCCCGGCTTTTGGGGGGGCTCTGGGGGCCACGTGGCACCGCAGAAGACGCTCTGACGCGTGCTGCAGCGCTTGGCGAGGGCTGGCAATAAGCGCAGAGCGATTTTATACCCTGCCAAGGTAATGGCAAAGCTGTCTGAAATGTGTCTGTACACAGAGAATGTGGAGAACGTGCATCACTTCAAATGTGTTTGTGCTTTTCGGAGCAGTTTTCAAGTCTTTATTTCTGGAGGATTTAATTGTGAACATTGTGGCTCCCATGGGAGGACAGTTCTGCTGGCTTCTAGAGAGGAGCTCAGAGGACGGCTCACAGGCAGGCGGTGTGGAAGGCAGGTATCAAACATTTCTCCGCACAAAAGGCTTTTCCTCAGAACCATATTTCACCATTTCTGTGTATGCTTTACCTGATTAAAACTCCTGGGAGAACAAATCATTTTTAGTGTTGGGATCTGCAAAGGTCTCAGGCTTAGTACTTGCATTGTAAAGGTTTTTTTAAAAAAAAAAGAAAACTTAATTCAACCTATTTCTTTTCTTTTTAGTTAGAAATATTCACCAAAATACATTTTCAATAAAGCAGCATCTAGTGGCTGAATTGACTTTCCTCGCATATACAGAATTCCTACTGAAACAGGCAACGGAGGACGAAGCAGGACGTCTGAGGCAGGACCAGAGTGCAGAACGGAGGTCTTTGCAAACCATAATAAAAAAATCTGTTCCTATTCTCCAACTTAGAGGAACCTTGTGGCATTCCTTGATTATTTCTGAAATAATACTGCTGAGCGTGGCTTCTGTTGAGGATGCGTAGGGCAGTTTGGGCATCTCCAGAGGGACACTCAGAACAACAGGTCCATGCACAGACGCCCACGCGGGCGCTGGCCCCTTCCCCCGGTACGCGATGCACCCCAGCGCCTGCGGGGGGGCGGTGGGAGCCCCCCAGCATTCAGCACCCCAGGATGACCAGAGGCACTTGTGGGAAAGGGGGGGGGGGTGGCAGGGAGGGACCAGCATACTCTGCACCCCCCCGGGGTGTTTTTAAGCTTCGCATTCCCCAGGTTTGCCCGCTTTTCCCATAGGGTGACTACCTGGAGAAATAAAATCAACTTTTCCCAGTTGCTGCTGGAACGAACCAGCAAAGGTCGCTCCGCGAGGGCATTGCAAGTCCTGCAAGGCTGATTTCTTACCCCTCCTCTGAAAGGTCTATTTTCGCTGTTAATGCATGACTTGGAAGGCCTTGGCCCAGGCTGCCCAGGGCAGTGGTGGAGTCCCCATCCCTGGAGGGATTTAAAAGACGTGGAGATGAGGCGCTTGGGGACATGGTTTAGTGGGCATGGGGGGGTTGGGTTGACCGTTGGACTCGATGACCTTAGAGGTCTTTTCCAACCTTAATAATTCTATGCTTCTATGATTCTATGACTGAACAAAAACCCATGTTTGCTAATCTTTTTTTTCAACTGCACGGTAATTTCAGAGCCGTGTCTGACAAAAGAATATTTCAGGAAAATTGCAGGAGTGTCGCAAACCCATTACAATTCCTGCAATTCTTTGCTGTCACTGTAGGTGAACAATTTTATATCTCTGTCAGCCATTGGCAGCTGCCTAACATCCCTCAGTACATTACCCCCCAAAAGCACGGGACTAACACTTATTCCCTGTGCCTTTTGTTCGCAGGAAAGTGATTCAATGAGAAAATGTTTGGCACAAGTGTAGAAATTAAAACAGCCGGTAAATGCGCTGTTAGATTTGGTGCCCAAGCCCGACCACGGCTGGTCCGTAACGCGATGCTGAAGGAGGAGCGGTGCATAGGAGTTATGTTGAGGCAAAGCACCACGGACAGATATTCATTTAATACGACTCCAAACACAACACCAGGCTAGAAACCAGCCTGCGGCCAGCGGGGCCGATCTCTGTCCCACCGGGATCCCCACGCCAGCAGTTGCCTCCACGACTTGCCAGATTACTCCTGCTCACCCGCCGGATTTGCAATGAAACGTAAAGGCGGCTGATTATAAAACTCCAAACTCCAAGGGTTAATAGCAGGAAAGCTGCGGCCACCTTTTCTCGTGTACAACCGCACCGAGAAGGGCTGCGAGACACAAACCAGAGGCGGTATCTGATGGCTCCTACCAGCGTTTACACCCACGCGTGCCCCCGCGGCAGCTGGGGGCCGTGCCCGGCCAGCAGCACGGCCACCGATGGGAGGCAGCTCTGCAGCACAGAGCTCAGCGAAGCTGCATAACGGCATTTTTGCAGGAAAATAGAGATATTCAGGCTTGTGAAAACCCTGTTTTGCAGTAGCCGCGGGCAGGGGATGGGCACTTGGACCGCGTCCCAGACTCTGCCAGCACCACTCCTCCCGAAATCCATGTCCCTCCTCATTTTAATGCTAAGTAATATGTTCCTCTTTGAGCAGTAGATTACCCAGACAATATCTTTTTATTATCTGAAGTTACCTATAAAATCTCATACTTGCTCTGATTTCCCTATAAGGGAAGAAGATCAATGTAAAAATTTATTAAAAGCCAATGTATGGCTTTGTGCATGTGCCTGTGTGCATGTGCCTATGTATGCGTACATATATGATGGTATTTATGCCTACATATACTGCATGTACATAGAATCATAGAATCATAGAATCACTAAGGTTGGAAAAGACCTCTAAGGTCATCGAGTCCAACCGTCAACCCAACCCCCCCATGGCCACTAAACCATGTCCCTAAGATAATTCCTACATAATTCCATAGATTCAATGTGGTATTATGTGTAGATATTTTATGATCATTTTACGATGTTCAGTACCTAGGTATGGTTTCTTGAATCTAAGATCACATTTTCCGTGCCGGAGGCCCACGGGAGGAGCAATGCCCACGACGATACCGACTTACAGAGCGTGCCCTCCCCTCCAAAGGATCTCTCACTCGAGCCCCGGCTCACCCCCAGCCCCGCTCCTGCTTGGACACCCTGACCCACAGCCTGGGAAGCCAGCGTCGTGATTCAAGGACGAATCACTGTTTGTTTGTTTTTTTTTTTTAATTTTTATCTGTACATGAATGACCCCAAACCTTTCTTTACATGAGAACATCCAAAAGGTTCCATAGAATCACAGAATCATTAAGGTTGGAAAAGACCTCTAAGGTCATCGAGTCCAACCGTCAACCCAACCCCCCCATGGCCACTAAACCATGTCCCCAAGCGCCTCATCTCCACGTCTTTTAAATCCCTCCAGGGATGGGGACTCCACCCCTGCCCTGGGCAGCCTGGGCCAAGACCTGTTTCCTCTAGAAACACCTCCAGCGATGCAGCAACAGCCGCCCAGGGAGCACAGCCCGGCCGTGACGCACACCCAGCAGGGTTTTCTTCACCGGATCGCAGCCACACGAGAAGTAGCAGATCCACAGATCTCCTGGCCCGATATTGAGATGGAAACTTCTCCCGGTGGCACAGCTGCCAGCTCAAATACAGCAGGAAAGGGAGAAAGTATTTACTTGTGGCTCCTTTACAGTTATCCTGCAACTAGGTCCTCCCACAGCATTTCACAGGCTGTGGATAACCCTCCCCGAGGAAGGGGGATGAGGCGAAGTGCAGGTCAGCAGCTCGCAACGCATCTCGCTTCCCGGCTCAGCAGAGAGCAATTATATGGAAATATTAATTGTGATTATTTTTTCATAATAAACTCCAGAACTATTCTATTATCTTTTCCCGAGCCAGATTCACCCACTACTCTTAAAGATATTCCTGGCTGAGTAACGCCAGATACCAACAGCCAGCGAATTACCCTACTTCCTCAAAACACCCTCTGTTTTGGTGACAGAGCACAGCCCACCTCACACCGTGCTAACGAGAATTTGAGACCATCGTGGTCAATATATGGAGCAGATGTCCACAATGCCCAGGGCTGATGGTGCGCAAGATGCTTGGAAAGCGGTCAATGGTAAGAGCAGACTAACCATGCAATTCCAGCATCCAGCCTGATGTTCTGGATTTAAAGAAACCAAAGCTCTTCCAAAAGCATTCAAGTATCAAAAGTCATTCTTAAATGTAATTGTAACTTTTCACTATAATTAAGTATGTTCACGTGTTCCCATTATGTTTGGTTTTCCTCGGCATCCTGGTAGCTTTAATTACAACGCAATTTCCACCAGTAATTCACATGTATGAGCCAAATTCTTTAGGGATCCTTTTTGGCATTTAAATAATGATTTCAGGCATGACACAACAGCGGCCTTTTGTTGCTGTTGTTGTTTCATCTTTTTTCAAAGGGACACGAGCTGCAAGAAAATAGGAATAATCTGGAGCAAGATGTTGGCTAATAATTTACTCAGGTGCGAAAGCACATCAGCGCAGGAGGAGAGAAAAAACCCGCGGAGCTTGAGACCCCGCTCATCCCCACCCTGCGACTCTGCGTAGGCGCCCGAGACCTATAAATCACGGCTCTCGCTAAGATAAGAAGGCTCAGCCTACCCTCCGAAGAGGTCCGTTTGAGAAATGACTCTAAATGGATCTATTGGCACAATAAGGTTTTATGCTACAGAGAGTAGAGAAGGCAAAAAAAATCATCCTTTAAAATGCGAAGGACAGAGCGTGGGCTCCTGGGCTGGCACGGGAGCCGTGGGTCTCGGCCGCAGGTGGGACCGGGCACGGCGGCTCCTCGGGCACCTCGGGCAGGACCAGACGCTGAGCGCTGCCGGGGGACCGGCACCCGGCACTGAATCCATCCAGGAGATGTGATGGAGAGGACTGCTTTTAAAATCAGGATTTTAAAATTTAGGGTCATGGTTTAGTGGGCATGGGGGGGTTGGGTTGACGGTTGGACTCGATGACCTTAGAGGACTTTTCCAACCTTAGTGATTCTGTGATTCTATGATCATTCATTGGTTGCAAATGACTTTAAAAAAGAAGGTGCAGTAGTTTTTCTGCTCTTTTCAGGATGGGCTCCTCTCCATCCACGCCGGGCCAGCGCATCCCCCCGGCACCAAGCACTCCCTGATGTAGCACCCTGCCCGCCACCCCGGCAGAGCTCCGGCAGCGTCCCGAGTGCCTCACCTTAGAGCAACACGTCAGATGCCTGGAGCGGGGGGACAACGGAGAAAGAGAGAGAATTTAAAATATCTGAGTCTGTGTCATTAATTCCAGCTCTGACTGTGAAACTAATTAGCAGGGTCCTGAATTGCAACAGCTACTTGGGAAAGGAGCAATGCTAGGAAACAGCACCAACAGTCATACATATATATTTAATATATTATTAACATTATGTAGAATATACATAAAATATATTCTATTTACTAACACAATGATGTCAAGCATATTGTCCTGGTTCCGGCTGGGACAGGGTTAACTTTCCCCCCCACAGCTTGGGGCTGGGCTGGGTTTTCGGTATGAAAGGAGCGTTAATGGCCCATTGACGCTTTGGCTGTTGCCGCACCAGGGCGGGGGGAGCACCCAGCTGGCCAATGGGGTGTTCTATACCATGTGACATCATGCTCAGAATAAAAACCGGGGGGGGGGGGGGGGCGGCCACTGTGCGGACCGCAGGGCGGCAGC